>CAUYQU010025524.1:0-16668 GCA_963574635.1 Cheracebus regulus | reverse complement strand
TTTAGTTTTGCAAAAGTCTCATCTTTGCACATGTACATTTGTGAATGTGAAATGTTATATCCACTGTAAATTATAGGTAGAGTGAAATTAACAAGGAATTAAGAAGAAGAGATTGGTTCCATATGAAGTTTAAGGTGTTTTTTTCCAGTTCTGTGAAGAGGGTCATTGGTAGCTTGATGGTGATAGCGTTGAATCTATAAATTACTTTGGGCAGTATGGCCATTTTCACAATATTAATTCTTCCTAACTACGAGCATGGAATGTTTCTCCATCTGTTTGTGTCCTCTTTTATTTCCTTGAGGAGTGGTTTGTAGTTCTCCTTGAAGAGGTCCTTCACATCCTTTATTAGTTGTATTCCTAGGCATTTTATTCTCTTTGTAGCAATTGTGAATGGCTCTCTTTAGCCTGTTATTGGTGTATAGGAATTCTTGTGATTTCTACACATTGATTTTGTGTTCTGAGACTTTGCTGAAGTTGCTTATCAGTTTAAGGAGATTTTGGGCTGAGACGATGGGGTCTTCTAAATATACAATCATGTTGTCTGCAAATAGAGACAATTTGACTTCCTCCTTTTCTAATTGAATACCCTTTATTTCTTTTTCTTGCCTGATTGCTCTGGCTAGAACTTCTAATACTATATTGAATAGGAGTGGTAAGAGAGGGCATCCTTGTCTAGTGCCAGATTTCAAAGGGAATGCTTCCAGTTTTTGCCCATTCAGTATGGTATTGGCTGTGGGTTTGTCATAAACTGCTTTTATTATTTTGAGATACATTCCACTGATACATAGTTTATTGAGAGTTTTTAGCATAAAGAGCTGTTGAATTTTGTCAAAGGCCTTCTCTGCATCTGTTGAGATAATCATGTGGTTTTTGTTTTTGTTTCTGTTTATGTGGTGGATTACGTTTATAGACTTGCATATTTTGAACCATCCTTGCATCCCCAGGATGAAGCCTACTTGATCATGATGGATAAGCTTTTTGATGTGCTGTTGCAATCGGTTTGCCAGTATTTTATTGAAGATTTTTGCACCTAAGTTCATCATGGATATTGGCCTGAAGTATTGTTTTGCTGTTGAGTCTCTGCCGGGTTTTGGTATTAGGATGATATTGGTTTCATAAAATGATTTGGGAAAGATTCCCTCTTTTTGGATTGTTTGGAATAGTTTCAGAAGGAGTGGTGCCAGCTCCTCTTTGTATGTCTGGTAGAATTTGGCTGTGAACCCATCTGGACCTGGGCTTTTTTTGGTTGGTATGCTATTAATTGCTGCCTCCACTTCAACCCTTGTTATTGGTCTACTCAGGGTTTCAACTTCTTCCTGGTTTGGGCTTGGGAGGGTGCAAGTGTCTAGGAATTTATCTATTTCTTCCAGGTTTACTGGTTTATATGCATAGAGTTGTTTGTAGTAATCTCTGATGGTAGTTTGTATTTCTGTGGAATTGGTGGTGATATCCCCTTTATTGTTTTTTATTGCATCTGATTCTTCTCTCTTTTCTTTTTTATTAATCTGGCTAGTGGTCTCTCTATTTTGTTGGTCTTTTCAAAAGAAGACATATATGAGGCCAACAAACATATGAAAAAATGCTCATCATCACTGGTCATTAGAGAAATGCAAATCAAAACCACACCGAGATACCATCACACGCCAGTTAGAATGGTGATCATTAAAAAGTCAGGAAACAACAGATGCTGGAGAGAATATGGAGAAATAGGAATGCTTTTACACTGTTGATAGGAGTGTAAATTAGTTCAACCATTGTGGAAGACAGTGTGGCAATTCCTCAAGGATCTAGAACCAGAAATACCATTTGATCCAGCAATCCCATTACTGGATATATACCCAAAGGATTATAAATCATTCTATTATAAAGACACATGCACATGTATGTTTATTGCAGCACTGTTCACGATAGCAAAGACTTGGAACCAACCCAAATGCCCATCCATGAATAAAAAAAATATGGCATATATATAGCATGGAATACTATGAAGCCATAAAAAAGGATGAGTTCATGTCTTTTGCAGGGACATGAAGCTGGAAACCATTATTCTCAGCAAACTAACACAAGAACAGAAAAGCAAACACCACGTGATCTCACTTATAAGTGGGATTTGAACAATGAGAACACATGGACACAGGAAGGGGAACATCATACAACATGGAGGGTGGGGGCCCGGGGGGGAGAGAGCATTAGCAGAAATACCTAATGTAGATGACAGGCTGATGAGTGCAGCAAACCACTATGGCACACATATACCTACATAACAAACCTGCACATTCTGCACACATACCCCAGAACTTAAAGTATAATAATAATAAAATAAAATAATTTAAAAAAAAGAAAACATTTATGCAAAAAGCAAGAGAAGTTTGAAGAAACAGGAGTTGCTGGCAGGTTGGGTCCACTGGGATAGTGTAGATATTGAGAAGACAACATAATTGTACACATTCTTTATGGTGCATCCATAAAGATCTGCTCTGTTGCACAGGCTGGAGTACAGTGACACAATCTCGGATCACTGCAACCTCTGCCTCCCGGGCTCAAGCAATTCTCCTGCCTCAGCCTCCCAAGAAGCTCGAATTACAGGTGCCCACCACCATGTGGAGATAATTTTTTTATTTTTAGTAGAGACGGGGTTTCACCATGTTGGCCAGGCTGGTCTCAGACTCCTGCCTCCACCTCCCAAAGTGTTAGGATTACAGGCGTGAGCCACTGTGCCCAGCCTGCTGATATACTTTCTATGTAGCATATCTCTATTGGCCTGAGTCAAGTTCCTCAATATGGGCATGGCAGGTTCTTCCTAACATTCTCGGTGTCATAAGGCAGTACGACCACAGCTTATCTGCTCTCCTGCAGGACAAAAACAAGCCAACAAAGCCCATTACAGAGTCTCTTGGTGGGAATTCTCATGGCTTAAGGAGACAGGTCCCATCCTGTCATCACAACGTGATGCTTGTGCCTGTATCACTTGTGCTCTGAGCTTTCTACCTTTCTATCTCTTTTTTTAAAATTATTTCAGGACCTGATTTCATTAAAATACATTCAACCTGAGCAACTTCTGACAAAGATATATAGGCTCTTCATGCTGGTTAATAATTTAACACTGCAAGCAGACTAATACACTGCTACCCCTTTCAATGTGTATAGTTGGGTCATTTGTTCACATTCATTTGGAGAAGAAATTGAGAGCTGCCTGGGGGAAGGACAGAGAAGGGCCTGGCATCAGGCAACTGGGTTCCCTCTCTTCCCTGCCCTGAACAATCAGTTCTGGCCACAGAATACACACACCTTCAGCCAAGCAAAAACCCCAGCCACTCTCTGGGCTTATCTTCCTTAGTGAGGATATAAATCAAATGAACATGTAGTGTTTCTCAAACATAACCTGGTTGGGTAGTGGTTTCAGGCATTTTTTAAAAGAGATTTTTGAAGTATTTTCCATAATAACTTTAGTAGTCACCATATGAGATATGGCGCTTCCTAGCTGTGCTTTTTAACCTCTTTGTGCCTCAGTTTCCTCATCCATAAAATGAGAATAAGAATCGCATCTACATCAGTGAGCTGTGAGATTTAAAGAAGTTAATACGGTTTATGCACTTATAACAGTGCCTGCTACAGACTGGACGGCATACAAGCATTGGCTTTTATTAGTAAAGAAGAGGAGTTTGAGCAGCTACAATTTTCTCGTCTCTTTTCATTTCCAGAAAGGTTTGATCACACTTGTAATGTTTGGCGCTTCACAAAGATGAGCATCCTAGACATCTTCTGGGCTGACCCCTTCCTTAGTTTACAACAGACACCAAAACTAGAGTTTAATGTAAGAAGCAAATATTTAAGTTAGATAGGAAATGTAGTGTGTTCTCGGAGCATGGAACTCTAAAATGGGTGTGCAAAGTCAGAAACCTTTTTATGAGTACAGGAAAAATTGAGACCAAATCATTGATGGTGGTAGGGCAAATGATATGAGGATAGGGTTGAGGGGCTATTTATTATTTTTTATTTTTTTGAGATGGAGTCCTGCTCTATCACCCAGGCTGGAGTGCAGTGGTGTGATCTCGGCTCACTGCAGCCTATGCCTCCTGGGTTCAAGCCATTTTCCTGCCTCAGCCTCCAGAGTAGCTTGGATTACAGGCACGCATACCATACCTGGCTAATTTTTGTATTTTTAGCAGAGATAGGGTTTTACCATGTTGGCCAGGCTGGTCCAGAACTCCTGACATCAAGTGATCCACCCACCTCGGCCTCCCAAAGTGCTAGAATTGTGCCCAGCCAAGGGACCTTTAAGAGAAAATATACCAAACCTATATATTGAAATGCTGACTTATCCTATACACCTCTTGAGAGGCTGTATACTTTTTCCAGTAATACTGCTGTATTTGAAAACATTTTGGGCAATGTGAAAATTTTCAGAGCAGTCACATTAGAAGGTATACCTGAATAGAAATCTTTGTTTTGTTTCTGATCTCCAATCTCTGTCAGGCAGTAAGGCCACCCACTATATTCACCAGACTTGGTTCTGGGTGTCATCTGACCATTTCTAAAATGCCACAGGACAAATCCTGCACTTTTACCACTAAGCTAAATTCTGTCAATGTCAGCAACATTTAAATAAGGATATTTCATTTATATTCTAGATTGTGATATTGAATTTCTAAAATGTCTATCAAGAAAATAAACCACATTACTTTCCAGTTGTTTTCCCAATCTTGTATATTATTAAATCAGTGTATACTCTAGGTAAATTAAACTCAATGGCTCATGAGCCTGCCTAGGAAAATGAACAAAATACAATTAACCACGTACTTACTTCACAACAGCAGTGTAAGTCTGTAATAAGACTATTTGTAAAGTAATTTTGAGTCCTTACTATGTGAATGCAAATCATCAGCATTAAAATCAACAAATAACACAGCTGTCTGTGATGGAGACAGTCATGGTAAGGGTTTTAAGCAACCTCTTAAAGACAATGTTTAAGGAGCTATTTCTATTCCCTCCCTTGTAGGAGCTAATTTATCCTTTGTAGTGACAGAAGTGGAAATGCTTTACTCTGGGAATGCTGACTGCATTACAGCTAAGCCATTTGTGACTGCTAAACAACTTGTACCCCAGTAGGACTGATAGAACTTATAATTGCATTCATCATTATGTTTCCACCACAGAGACTCTGCTCAATGGAGTCATGCATTTATCATTACATTTTGTGCCTCCAATGAGGTACTTAGCTGGGATTTGCCTTCAAATTCCAACTGGTATGAGCCTGTGGATACCAATAAGCCCATATCAGTGTGTGGATACATATTGAGATGGCAGACCCTGGAAAAATTACTAGGAAGATTCATAGCTTCTCATTCCTAATGCCTACTCTAACTTTGGAAAGTGTCAAAAGCACACAAGGCAGCTGTGCAAGCATCTGGTCGACCTCTGGAATGGTTAAACACCAGCCAGTAAGTGGGAGAGACTGCACAAAGCTGAAGCTTGGCAAATTTTAGACACTGGACATGAGAAGTGCCATCAGACCATTTCACCAGAAAACATCATCTTAGGTCTTTTATTTTATTTAGGCAAGTTTTCAGTACCCATATCTGTAAACATAAAATCTCATATTTTGTAAGATGAATAGTCTCAATGAGACTGCCCCATACTCCTCCTTTGCCAGAAAGTTAGAAGGACCCTAACAGAGTATAGGAGAATGTTTGCTTTACTCACTTAACTTTTACTGGTCACTATGTGTCAGACACTGTGATAGCATTAAAGAGACAGAACTGAGTAAGACATGGACATAGCCCTTGAAAGGCTGTTTCAAAAGAAATGAGAAATTACACCCTCACATGTAAGGAGGGCTATCAGATCAGGAAGAACATCCTTCAGGTTTGGAAATGGTAACCAAAAACCTGCAAGAGTTAGAGATGTCTTTGCAAAAACAATTACTCTGGGGACGGCCTTAAATGTTGACTAGAAATTCACTCTAAAGAAGAAGAGAAAGAACTGTGTAAAACAGCATCCTCTGTTTGATGTACCAGGAGTTGTTAAAGTTTGAATTGTGTCTGCCTGATAGTCATATGTTGAGACTCTAGCTCCATTGCCACAGAATGTGACCTTAGTTAGAAATAGGGTCATTGGGCTGGGTGTGGTGGCTCATGCCTGTGATCCCAGAACTTTGGGAGGCCAAGGTGGGAGGATCACTTGAGGTCAGGAGTTAAAGACCAGCCTGGCTAACATCGTGAAAACCCGTTTCTACTAAAGAAAACAAAAATTATCTGAGTGTGGTGTTGGGTGCCTGTAATCCCAACTACTCAGAGACTGAGGTAGGAAAATTGCTTGAACCCAGGAGGCAGAGGTTGCAGTGAGCCAAGATCACACCACTGCCCTCCAGCCTGGGCAACAGAGTGAGACTCTGTCTCAAATAAATAGATAAATAAAAAAGAAAGAAATAGGGTCACTGACAATGTAAGTTCGGATGAAGTCATACTGGAACAAAGTAAGCCCCTAATCCAGTATGACTGGTGTCCTTATAAAACGGAAATTTGGACAAAGACATGCAGAAAAGGCAAATACCATGTGAAGATGAGTGCAGAGATTGGGGGGAGGGTGCAGCAGGAACCAAGGAACACCAAAGATGGCCAGCAAAGCACCAGAAGTTGGAGGGGAGACCTGGAACAGATTCCTCCCTCATGGCCCTCAGAAGGAACCAGCCCTGCTATCATCTTGATCTCAGGCTTCTGCCTCCAGATCCGTGAGACAATACATTTCTGCTGTTTATGCCACCCAGTCTGTGGACATTTGTTACTGCAGCCCTCAGAAGTTGGTACAGGGAGAATAGCAAGATGCTCCATTTGATTGAATTGAAAGTTGTGTAGTTCTGAAGTGGAGACAAAGCCCATAAGGGAATGGAGCTAGAAAGGAGATGAGGCCTTATTCAGGGTCCCCTCATGTCAAACTAAACAAGTACATCTCAAATTTGTCAACAGAAGGCAACAATAGTGGATTTTAATGAAGGGATTAAACTCTGGAAACGGTGAGAAGCTGAGGCATATGTGGGTGACAGGAACTAGTAAAAAGATTATTGGCCCAGAGTCCTTGGGTCCAGGCACAAGGTTGGAAAGCTGTGAGACTCTTGAAATTTTAGGTAAAATTTTGTTTGATCACGAGTCATTATGGGCTACTAGTGAGTACACAAATTTTGAAGTCAGTCGTATCAGTTCCAAAGCACCATTCTAACATCTATTAACACAAGGCCATGGACAACTATTTCTCTTCCCTTAACCTCTGTTATCTCACTGGAAATGAGATGGCCTTACTCCATATACTGGTTATGAGAACATAATGCTATATTGTTTATAAAGTATTTAGGATAATGCCATAAAATAAGTGTTATTTTAAAAATACCTATTATTATTTCATTATTCTTGTTTTCCATGTGCAGGTGATGCTTCAAAATTGAATTTAATACAACTTCACTGAGAGAATTTTCACATTTAGTTTTTAATCCCCGCAAAGCCCAATGATCAGTGTGACAAAGTAAAGCCTTCACATTCTAGATCCAAATTAACATTTGCTTGAATAGAGTAAAATCAATGATTTTAAAAACTAGGAACACACTGCCAATCTTGGTGAATGGGCCCTTATGAAATTAGGACTAATAATAAATCTGTCTCCAGTAGGGATAAGTAACCAAGACAATTAAGTTCTGGCTAATTGGGCCAACTTCTTTGATTTTTGGAACTAAAGTGACTGACATAAACTAACAATCATATACATGTTAAATAAATACACAAGTTTGTGTGTGTGAATATTACACATACAATATGGCTCTGAGTTGTCCAGCATTGTCAGTACATCTGATTGACCATTCAGATACAAGTCACTTGATAAATCTATTTCAAAAGACTGGCCTATTGAGCCTAAAATTCAGACACTGCAATCCATTTGTGTTCTAATACGTTATCTACAAATTTCCCACATTCATAAAATAATAATGCTTTTAATATCAAAATCAAGAGGGAGATTTGAATTGATGGATGGGAACATGGTATGCAATATTTTAATTCCACATTATAATTCAGATTACATCATACACATTTGGGACATCTGTTAGTGAGAGTAAAATCTATCTCTTTAATACAAAGGCCTTTAATAATCTCAGTTCTGTATTAAAGAGGGGAGAAGCTACTATTTCTTTTATTGAATACTGGACCCTGGATCATGAGCTGAAGCCAGGATTAAGTTAAATTTAAGCTTGTTTGATACAGAGCCTTTTCTCTCCACAACATCACATTGTCTTTTCAACTATTTATTGATAACACAAAGATATAAACAATCAGAAAGGAAAGTCTTATTTCTTAAGTACCTACTATGTGCTTGACACTTTGGCATAGATTATCTCATTTGATAATAATTTATTACCTTCATTTTATAAAATAGGATTTGGGGATTCAAAGAGGTCCATTTCCCAAGTGTACTCATCTAATATGTGATAGAATTAGAATTCCAATGCAAGTTTTCTGACTCTAAATTCACAGAGTTTTTAAAAATGCTACACAATAGGAGACTGTTCCCTTACTACCATCCCCCAAAATATCCAGATTGGCTTTCTCCTTCCAGATACAATTTTATAAATGTTGTATTACTGTCTTAGATTGGAATATCAAACCAAGGACTTGAGTGCATGTAGTTTATCTGAGAGGCAATTCCAGGCAGGATCCTTAGGGGAGTGGGGAAAAAAAATAGAGAAGAAAAAGAAACCAATACAGGGGCTCAGAGAAACTCTGTCTTTTTCAGTTACTGAGAAATTATGAATATGCTAACAGTGGACTCTGCTAGATAACGTCACTTATCCCAAAGGAATGTGTTTTACATGTGGAATGGATGAATGCATTAACTTCACTAGGGGTTTGCCTATTAACTTAGCTCCCAATGAGGAGCTAAGTGCTTGTCAGCATTTCATACTGATTTTTTTCCAGTTATCAGCTTTCAGCTCATCTGTTCTCCCCAACTTCTGAAATGATCAACATGATCTTCAAAGTGTGTTATCTCCACATTCTTATGGTATCACTCTCTGCCCCCTCATTTTAATCTTAAGGACTGTAAAGACCCCATCTCTAGATAAGGTCATATACTGAGATAGTAAGGGTTTGGATGTCAACATATGATTTGGGGGTTGAGGGAGGACATACTAGTCAGCCCACACAATAGCACATATATAAAAAAGTAAATCGGAGCCATCAAACTAATCATTTATGTTAGGTTTAGGAATAATCTGGGTTTCTGGCTTTTCAAATGATTGTCACCTTTAAAATAATTTGTCATTTAAAAATTCTAAAAGATTAACTTTATGAGAAAACATAAAACATGTAGCTGAGTCATCATTCAGTTTAGACTTGGAATTTTAAGTTGAAGTGTATGAGATTTTGACTAAGATGGTAAATAATGTTGGATTGTTTTAAAGAATTTGAGATTTTTTATATTTTTAAAGTATAATTTAATAGATTAACTTGCATTGTCAAAGCATCTGGGAAAGTCTTGCTTGTTGAACAGATATTTAAAATATATAAAATAGAACCTATTATATTAACTTTATTTTTAAAAATTTAAAGTATTTTAAGACAGTTTAGCTATGTTTATAAATGGGACAGAACATTTAGAAGAGTGTCAAAATATTAATTAGTTCTTGTGGAAGTGATTGTTAAATATTAGTAGACATAACTGTGACTGTTACTTTTAGGTTAAACTTAAAAAACTCAAGGGAAAACTAGGTTTTTAAAAAAATTTGTCAATTTAATGAATTGAACATGAATTTTAAAAAGCAGCCACTAAAAGCATTCCCTGTGCATCAGTCATCCTTCAAAAACACAAAAATCTCATATAAATATTAAGAGCATTATGTCAGAATGGGTTGCCTTTTAAACTTAAATTTATATTTTTATCTTGATGCAAAAGCACCACATATGTTATAGAAGCATTTGAAAATATTTTTAAATGTTTGAAAACATTACTAAGAAAGAGATAATAAATGGCCAGGCATAATGACTCACACCTGTAATCCCAGCACTTTGGGAGGTCGAGACAGGCAGAACACTTGTGCTCAGGAGTTTGACACCAGCTTGAGTTATATCCTATCTCTACCAAAAATACAAAATTAGCCAGGTGTGGTGGCAGGTGCCTGTAATCCTAGCTACTTGGGAGGCTGAGGCAGGAGGATCATTTGAACCCAGGAGGTGGACGTTTGCAGTGAGCCTATATTGCACCACTGGACTCCAGCCTGGGTGACAGACTGAGACCCTGGAAAGAACAGAAAGAAAAGAAAAGAAAAGAAGAAAAGAAAGGAAGGAGAGAAAGAAGGAAGGATAGAAAGAAGGAAAGAGAGAAAGAATAAAGAAAGAAGGAAAGAAGGAAAGAAAGAAAGGAAGGAAGAAAAGAAAGAAAGAAAAGAAAGAAAGAAGGAAGGAAAGAAAGAACAAGAAAAAGAGGGTCGGGTGCGGTGGCTCACACCTATAATCCCAGCACTTTGTGAGGCCAAGGCGGGTGGGTCATGAGGTCAAGAGATCAAGACCATCCTGGTCAACATGGTGAAACCCCAACTCTACTAAAAAATACAAAAATTAGCTGGGCATGGTGGCGTGCCTCTGTAGTCCCAGCTACTCGGGAGGGTGAGGTAGGAGAATTGCTTGAACCCAGGAGGTGGAGGTTGCAGTGGGCCGAGATTGTGCCATTGCACTCCAGCCTGGGTAACAAGAGTGAAACTCCATCTCAAAAAAATAAAAGAAAAAAAAAGGAAAGAAGAAAGGAAGGAAAGAAAAAGGAAGGAAGGAAGGAAGGAAGGAAAGAAGAAAGAAAGAAAGAAAAGAAAGAAAGAGAGAGAAATAAATAAATTAAAATTATTTAATCCAAGACATGATTATGACAGTAAATATTCTTATAGTAAATGTTGGCCATCTGTCAGGGTTTCTCAAAGTGAGATTCCCAGATCAGTTGAGCAGCAGCACCTGAGAACTGGTTAGAAATGCAAATTCTCCCGCCTTTCTCCCTGCAGACATATTGGATAACAATTCTGGGAGCAGAGCCCAGAAATCCGATTATAGCAGTCTCTGCAGGTGATTCCGTTGTATGCTAAGGTTTAAGAACTGATACCACACATCATAAGAGTTTCCATGGATAACTACCTAGGAGTAATACTGCTTGATCAAAGAGTTTGTTTTTTTCTAAACTAAACCATAGACTTTATTGAGATTTCACCAGTTTTTCTGCACATGACCTTCCATGTTCTAGGATCCAATCCAGGATCCTGTATTCCAATAGTCTTCATGCCTCCTTTGTCTCCTAAAATCTGTGACAACCACTTAGGTTTTCCTTATGTTACAAGACCTTGATGTGTTTGAAGGGAACTTGTCAGGTAGTTAGCTGAATGTCACTCCTTTGGGGTTTGTCTGATGTTTTGTCATTATTAGACTGGGATTATTAGTGTTTGAGGGGAGAGCTGAGGTACTCTCTTCATTGCATCATATAAGAGAGCACCTGATGGCATCATGACTTATTACTGGTAATCTTCATTTTCACAGCTTAGTTAAAGTGGTGTCTGCCAGATTCTTCCACAGTAGAGCTACAGTTTTTCCATTTCCATTTCTTTGGAAGCAAGTGACTAAGTCCAGTCAACACTCAAAAGGAAGGAAATTAAGCTCTACCTCCTGAAGGGGGTGGTATCTGCATATATTGTTTGGAATTCTCATGTAAGAGAGTTCCTCTTCTCCGTTAAATGATTGGTTACTTGCTTGACTGGTCATTAGTATGGATCCATAACATTTATTTATTTTTTGACTTACAATCCAATACAGCCTTTATTTGTTTTTCACGTTTTCTACCTTTGGCCAAGTCTTTCAGTTTGGGGTCCTACATTTTTCGTTTCTCCTTTCTAACTTCTGGTACTGTGGGGTGCTCCAGGCTTCTTACCACGTATTTTTCTGCTCAGCCCAATAATCAACTGTTTCTTCAAGGAGTCTTGGTTTCTTTGACTGGTGAGTGGTATTGACTAACCAACATCTGGGCACTAGTTGTGCTCACTGCCACTAGAGTTTTATTAATTCTAGGCCTTCTCAGTGGGCAGAGCTAGGAATCATGTATACCTTTAAGAATTTCAGTACATATTTCCAAACTGCCCTCTAAATTTCTTTCTAGTTTACATTGTTATACCACTATTGTATGAGAGGGCAGTTTTCTATGTCTTGTGTAAAAGGGTCATTATAATTTATTTAAGTTTGCCAAATTGATACCCTTTTAAAATGAGATACACATCCCTGCAGTTTTTATTATTGTGCCAATTAAATATTTTTCAGTTACATACGGGGCATTTTACTTTCTCCTTTTATACATTTTCTGTTTACAGCATTTGCTCATTCATTTCTCTACTACTGGTCATTTTCTGACTACAGTAAACTACTTAATTTTATGCTATTTAGATATCTAGGTGACAGAAAACTACGCCATGTTCAGTAAGCCTCTTGACTTAACTCTATTTAGGGAATAAAAGAACAGGCATTCAGTTATCTTTTTGACCTTAAGCTCACCTGAAAAGATAATTGTTAGAACAAACTCCAGAGTGGAATGAAATATTTGGGAAATCTCCCATTGACCTCCCATTGCACTGGTAGCTGACAGCAATCACTAACATCCTATGAGTCTGTATGAGGTATGGAGTAATTTTAAGTCTTTCTCCCTTCTTGTAGGAAAAGTCATCAGTTAGTTGTGCCTATACCCTGATTTATAGGAAATAGTAAGTTGTACGAACTCCTTCCTCTGAATCTATATGGGCATAGAATTTGGCTATACTTGCAAAGGAAAATTAAAATGGAGTATGAAGCTCAAAAGTGTATCTATAAAATTATAACAAGGATAGTTTATTTATTTTTCATTTTAGGGAGCAAAGAATTTAAAAGGCAAGAAAGAAGGAAGAGGCTCCCCCTGTACGGAGATAGAGGGAGGGGGGCTCCAAGCTGAAAGAGGGAAACCCCAAGGACAGTTCATTTATATTATAGTTACTTGAGTATAAGAGATTCAGACGCCAGTCATATGATTTAGCATGGGCTTGAAAAAACAGCACAGTGAGGTTGGGCGTGGTGGCTCACTCCTGTAATCCCAGCACTTTGGGAGGCTGATTTGGGTGGATCACCTGGAGTCAGGAGTTCAGGACCAGCCAGACCAACGTGGTGAAACCCCATCTCTACTAAAATTACAAAAATTAGCTAGGTATGGTGGTACACACCTGTAATCCCAACTACTGAGGAGGTTGAGGCAGGAGTTAGATGGGACGTACCAGTGTTACCTTTACTCTGCACAAACAGGGCACTTGGGCAAAAATTAATTAAAACTGCAGAATCTTGAAAGCCTCTAAAACTTATCTCTTCACTCATAACTTGAGTTCTTCACTGCTTATCCAACTCTCTGCTATAAATTTTCACTTGGATATTTGAGTTGATCTCATTTATCAATTTCTTATTCAACAAAGTTTTGAAGACCCATCAAGCTAGATACTGGGGAGACGGCAGTGGACAAAGCAGTCCGTGATAGTCCCAGGCCTCACAAAGTAGTAATACAGGTCAAGGGTGAGCAAACTTTTTTTAAATAAAGGGACAAGTAGCAAATATTTTAACCTTTGCAGGTACACAGGCTGACAAGAAAGCAGCCATCGTCAATACAGAACTCTATGAGTGTGACTGTGACCTAATAAACTATTCAAAACAGCAGGCCGGATGTGATTCAGAGGCCCTGATTTACTGGCCCTGATCTATTAGAAGAATCAAATACATATATTTTCTTAAAAAGAGTAATTTTTACTTTATAATTTCCTACTCTTTCATGCTCCATCAGAAAGTTTATCAAAGAGAAGTGAGAGGCTTTAGTTCAAATCAGCAATGTCAACAATTCTGTGTCTTTGGAGCTTCCCATCCCTGAGCCTCAGTTTCTTTATCTGTATGTAACATAAGGTTGGGAGTAGGGGCAGCTCTAAGATCTCTTCCCCCTCTAACATTCTATATTTCTATTTGTGCACCTGACTGACCGGATATGCAGGAAACTGGGGCAGCGTGGATTCACAATATAGAAAACAAGAATCATCAGAGGTGTGACCTCCATTGCTTACCTGCTTGTGATGGTCACATACCATCTGTCAGGTGGGGAAGCATCTTCCTTCCTTGTTTTTTTTTTGAGACAGAGTTTTGTTCTGCCACCCAGACTGGAGTGTAATGGCATGATCTTGGCTCACTGCAACCTCCACCTCTCGTGTTCAAGCAATTCTCCTGTCTCAGCCTCCCGCGTAGCTGGGATTATAGGCACACGCCAAGACGCTTGGCTAATTTTTGTATTTTTAGTAGAGATGGGGTTTCACCATGTTGGCCGGGCTAGTCTCAAACTCCTGATCTCAGGTGAACCACCCACCTCGGCCTCCCAAACTGCTGGGATTACAGGCGTGAGCCACCTCGCTCAGCCGCATCTTACTCTCTTGCTTCCACTCGCTGAAGCTCTGAGCAGGATGCTAGGCGCACCGTAGATGCTATTTGCCACTGTTCCCTCTTGACCTTCATTTCTTCTCCTTTCTCTTCCTTCATCTTCCTTTACTCTCTTTACTTGCACTGAAAACACTATTGCAAATTAAATTATCTTGTAAGAGGTACTGTTTTCATAAAAAGTAAAAAGCTGGCAAAGAATATGGTTTCAGTCTTTTCCTTTCTGATGCAAGAAAAGGTGGAAATTTTTTTTAGAAAATAAGGTGCCAAAGATAAATTTCATGGATAGGGAAAGTTCTTAACAGAGGCAGGTGGATTGATTTGAGTTCTGCCAGACATAGCTCTCCCTGTGACCTGCCCCTATTTCACCATTCAGTGCAGAGTGAGTCATCTATCCAGTGTGTGAAAAGTGCCTTTAAAAAAAAACACAAGTTGAGTTTACAAAACAAGCTTGTATGGAAAGAAAAAGAACTTGAGCCTTATTCCCTTATTTTTTTTTAAAAGCCAGAATGAGTTCTTTTTAAAATATAGTGAGACTATTTGACATGGCACACAATGAACAATCAATATGATTGGTTGCCCTAAATTTGTTTTTTTGTTTCTTTTTTTCCCATAAGGCATATTCTAACTTCTTCCCTAATACAAACTACATACACATATACACACACAACAATTTCAAATGGCTTTTTTGGAATATTTGAAAAGGACCATAATATGTGATTATGGAAGATAGGCTATAGCATTTTCAACCTCCCAGTAATTGTTAAGTACTATATTACAGTGAAGTCTTTTGAAGTCTAATCTTACAACATTTACATTTTGAATTTGGGATCAAGAGGTTTGGAAGATTACAAACTGAACTCCGCAATTTTCCAAGATTCAAATTCATTTCTAAGTAATGCTACGAGTCAGCAACTTAAGGCTGTCATGTTAGATTGCTAGAACTGATTTACTAATATTAGAGCAGTATTTACTAATATTAGAGCAGTATATATATACACTATAATGATCTAAACAGAGAAAAATAATAATTCTAAGGAAAATGAAAATGTATCACTTTCTAAATGAAGTCAATTCTGTATAGCTTACTTTACATAGCCACATTAAAAAAATAAATTATAATGTAAATAGGCATGAATCAACCCTTTTGCTTAGGTTTCAGCAGAAATATCAGCATGCATAGTTTAAGGGATATATATACATCCCTGAAAATCCCATAACAAGATCAACTGGAATACCCTCCTTCTTAAGCAGAGATCTTTCTTTTCTCTTGTTCTACCTAATTATCTCAGCTGTTTTTTTTTCTTATGTTCATTAAGGTGTCCTGAGCACTGATGACTGGAGGTTGGATTTATCCAAGAGCTGGCATTTTTGGAAGGAGGTACAATGGAAGACGAGCTGGACAAGAGCAGGACCATGATGGAAGAAACAAAATCTAGCTGAATACGGAGACAGGAGAAAAACAGAAGGAACTCAGTGACTGAAAATGATAGGGAAAGGGCATTAGGGAGCATTAGATGTGGTTCAAGTCCTGTGGAGTTGAGGACACTTCAGAAACTTAAGAGGAAGGGTGGATGTGGTGTTAGGAAGTGAGCATCAATTAGCAAATTAAAAGATGATACAGCTCCTGGTGATGATGAGGGCTGGAATGTGGCTCTAAGTGTGGATGGCACTTATAGCCTGTGAGCCTGTGGAGCAGGTATGGAATTCTGCAATGGACAAGGAAAGTATGTTTGGGCAATAAGAGTAATGATGTTGGGGCATGACCTCTGTGCCAGGAGCCATTGCTTCTGAATATTGCCTTGGGTACAGTTTTACTTGATGAAAATGAGAATAGATCATATTTACTGACAAATTGTCACAAGCCAGATGCTCTGCTTAGAACTTTTTAAAAATGTTCTCATTTACAATTCCCAACAACATAGTAGAGTAGCCGCTATTATTTTCCCTGCTTTTACAGACTGAGAAAGAAGGGTGAAAGAAGAAAAATTAATTTGGTCCACTTTGGGAGGCTGAGGCAGGAAGTTCACAAGTCAAGAGATGGAGACCATCATGGCCAATGCAGTGAAATCCCATCTCTATTAAAAATATTAAAAAATTAGCCAGGCATGGTGGTACATGCCTATAGTCTCAGCTACTCAGGAGGCTGAGGCAGGAGAATTGCTTGAACCTGGGAGGT
>CAUYQU010025522.1:0-51274 GCA_963574635.1 Cheracebus regulus | reverse complement strand
CCACTGAGCTGGACCGTCCTGGGTCCTGCTGCGCTTTCTGCGAGACTCTCAATCCAGAGCGTTTCAGATTGCTTGTTTCGTGGGGGTGGTATCCACCAAGCCAGATCACCTGTCTCCCTGTCTCTGCCCCCTCCCTTTCAGTTGAATGGGTGGCTCTGTCTCCCAGGCATTCCAGGTGCCAGTAGAAACAGCCACCCAGACTTGTGTGAGTTTCTGTGTGCCATCCTGGCACTGACTGAAACCACCAGGCTGAAAACTCATGGCGTTTTTCGGTCCGGGAATCTCCTGGTCTGTGGGCAGTGAAAACTTGTTTGGAAATGTGGTGGGCACTCACACTCTATGCTATTTTCACTGGGAACTACAATCTGGAGCTGTTCCTATTCGGCCATCTTGGATCCTCCTCCTAATTTTTTTTTTCTTGTGGACTTGAAGCAAGTTTTGGTAAAAGGGGGAAATTTGAACTTGTAACCCTAGGAGACCAGAATGAAGCTGCATGTTGACTGTTAGAGCTGCCCTTCTTATAGTAGGGGGATGAGTTTTGCATGGAGTCATCTAGGCTCCTTGCCTTCTGATCCACCTTGGCCAGGGTGTGCCCGGGGAAGTCCAGCTTGCCTGTGGAATTGATCTTGACCAGTTTATAGGAGCATGTGTAGACTCTGATTAATTGTTCTGGGTTAAGGCTTTGGGAATCAGTATTTTCTAAGCACTCCCACAGAGAATTCTAACATTGGGCAAAGATTGCTTACTGCATCTCTAACAGAAGCCTGTCCTTGCTACATGTGACAAAACTGAACCAGAGAAAGGGGAGGCCTGTGCCTATGCTAATATGGCATGGATACAGATTATCTGAGCTCTGAGCTAATGCTTTGTCCCAGCTCTTTGAACTCTTCTAACCACTCAATTGGACATCCTGTAAACTTGGTCAGAGGTCCAGGAGGAGATAGCTGTTATGGCCCCCAACCCACAAGTGCTGGAGTAAGGGGTGGAGTTAACTAATTGTACCCAAGGGAGGTGAGCAGCCCTTTTTAGAGAGTGAGTTCACTGTCTGGGTATGGGCAGACCAGTGGTTGGGGGAAAGGGGAAGCATAGAACAGGACAGGAGGTGAGTAAGGCTGTGGGCATCAAGACATTTAGTTAGTGGGAACATTACAAGGAGTTGGTGAGCTTAAGGACCTGGTGACTTCGCTCCTCAGATCCATGTGGACTTGCAGGGCTGTGGCCCTGTCTGTGTCCAAGATTTGTGTCTTGTGCTTGGGAACTGAGGACTGCTTGTTGTCTGCTTCCTGCTTCAGCTGGATGGCCTTTATGCTTGATTAGGGTGTGAGCCCAACCATACAGCAGCCTCTCCTTGGCCCCAGCCCCTACTGCTACCTATCCTTTTAGAGTGCATCAAGCTCTCCAACATGTCTGGGCACACCATATCACACTGTGTTCTTTGATTATTTTTCCACTATTTTACATATAGTATTCTGATTGAGAATGAGCTCCTTCTATAGTAGAAAAGGGGGATTTGTTCCAAGTCCTTCCTAGGGGGATGGGAAGGTGCTTAAACGGAGAAAAGCAAGCAGATGAGTAGGACACTTAGGGTTCCTTTTCTCTCACCAGTGTCAAAAGGAACTTTTCTTAGGAGAGAAAAGTGACTGGGAGATTTAGGGTGGCTATAATACATACTTCATTCTGTGGGGTCCAAGAATTATGTCTTTTTCCTACTAGATGGGGAACCCCTTGAAGTAGTGCTTGTCATAGTCTCTGTATTCCCACTGCAGAGTAAAATACCCCCACACTTTGCAGGGTAGTAGTGGTCGCCCTTCCCACCACTGAGCTGGACCGTCCTGGGTCCTGCTGCGCTTTCTGCGAGACTCTCAATCCAGAGCGTTTCAGATTGCTTGTTTCGTGGGGGTGGTATCCACCAAGCCAGATCACCTATCTCCCTGTCTCTGCCCCCTCCCTTTCAGTTGAATGGGTAGCTGCTGAATTGGTTTAAAGACATTTTTTTCTCTTATCCTCTCCCTTGAGTCAGATTAGATTCCCTAGAAGCTCTCTATCTCCTGGCTGAAGACTGCAGAAGCTAATGAGGGAGGAAGGGAAGGGCTGCATCTATGGGTTGGCTGTCTATGGCACCCCTTGTATCCAGAATTCCACCCATAGTTCTTAGTAGTAGTTAACTTTTAAGATATATACACTTTCACATGTAGATGTTTTCTTTCTTTCTTTCTTTCTTTCTTTCTTTCTTTCTTTCTTTCTTTCTTTCTTCCTTCCTTCCTTCCTTCCTTCCTTCCTTCCTTCCTTCCTTCCTTTCTTTCTTTCTTTCTTTCTTTCTTTCTTTTTCTTTCTTTCTTTCTTTTGTTTTTTTTTTTTGAGACAGAGTTTTGCTCTTTTTGCCCAGGTTGGAGTGCAATGGTGCCATCTCGGCCATCTCAGCTCACTGCAACCTCTGCCTCCCAGGTTCAAGTGATTCTCCTGCCTCAGCCTTCCAAGTAGCTGGGATTACAGGCACCAGCTACCACACCTGGCTAACTTTTTTTTATTTTTAGTAGGGATAGGGTTTCACCATGTTGGCCAGGCTGATCTCAAACGCCTGACCTTAGCTAATCCACCCACCTTGGCCTCCCAAAGTGCTGGGATTACAGGCATGAGCCACTGTGCCCAGGTCTTTTCTTTTTCTATAGGAGGAACAAGTGTGAAGAGCCAAGGTGGGAGGTTAGAAGGTGGGCACTCCTGAATGGTTGTTTCCTCCTACCACGTTTGAGAGAAGGCTGAACCAGATCATGAGCATCCTAGACCTATCTAGAGGAGAAAGGCCTTAGTACAGTGTCGGCCACTAATGGAAGTCATTAGCCTTGGAGCTCTGTAGTGGCCTACTTTTATTCTTAGCCTCTCACCCCCATTGAGTTTGGTATCTCTAGCTTGATTTCCTTTTATTCTCCAAACCTTTTCTGAGGGAATAGGGAGAGAAGCAAGCCACACATGTCCCTTTGCTTCTTGAGCCATTAATTGACTAGCTGAGAGGTATTCCCTTCTTGCTTCTTTCTTCTTCATGAATGCCTCTTGTTCTTTAAGGTTAGGGGTTTGAGCTAGAGGCCTGGGAGTCAGGTACTTTATGACTCCACTCCTGGCCTGGGGCCTCCTATTGTGGGGATCAGCTTGGCCCAGGGCCTTCCTAGTGTGTGAATGAACTTTTGGGGAAGATGGTTAGTGGTGGTCTAAGCTTATTATCTATTTCTTCTGCCAATGTCTTTGTGTAGGAAGGGAGTAGGCGACTATGTATGATTAACTGGTATGTGGGCCAGTTATCTTTGGCTGGCTTTCAGATAAAACCCTTGCTGCCCATCTTTTATGGAAAGTAGAATGTGAAAAGAGATATTTATTTAGGTTTGAGGCCTTGCAGAAAGTTAGTGGAGTTATCAGGCTACTAATATTTAGTTTAGTCTGGGAATTGGTGAACTTGCCTGTGGGACAAGTTTTTGTATATATTGTAAAAATAGGTTTTACATTTTTAGGAGCATTTTTTTGTTTTGTTTTGTTTTTTTGAGACGGAATTTCACTCTTGTTGCCCCTGCTGGAGTGCAATGGCGCAATCTTGGCTCATTGCAACTTCTGCCTCCTGGGTTCAAGTGATTCTCCTGCCTCCGCCTCCTGAGTTACAGGCTTGTGCCACCCCGCCCAGCTAATTTTTGTATTTTTAGTAGGGTTGAGGTTTCACCATCTTGGCCAGGTTGGTGTCGAACTCCTAACCTCAGGTGATCCTCCTGCCTCGGCCAGCATTTTTTTTTTTTTTTAAAAGAAAAAAGAACGTGCAACAGAGACCATATGTGGCTTACACATACAGTTTGCCAATCTCTACTAGTCTATGCTTTAGAGTGCCAATTTATTGTATACCTATTTCCTAGATACTCATGGCTTCTTTACAGTCACCTCTTTCCTGAACCTTACGCACTGCAAGGCTGTGAATCCTGCTTCTTGTAGCCAATCATAAATACCTTCCATGCTGGTTACTAACTAATATTTGGTTATAACCAAACTATTCTGTCTCCTTTCATGTACACTTGGGGTCTGCGGTCACCTAGGGTTAGAATTAAAATTGTATCCTTGGAATGGAAAGAACTTGATAGTTGATGCTTTTCTCCAGTTCACTGTAACTTTGTAAAACTTAGCTTTTCATTGCAGATAGCCCCAAATCTAGAAAGTACACAGCTCCTGTTGATAGTAATTAGGGAGATTCAAAAACACAAAAGTCCAAAGCTGTACTCAACAGGAGATTCCAGAGCTGGGGCCAGCTCTTTCTGTTCCTTCCCTCATACTTCATCACTGGTTTTGTTGAGCCTCCTAAAATTAAATCTGGCTTTTTGAGAACGTGTGTTTGGGTTCTTGTGGGACCATGCCTGGACAGAGGGAACCTTAGCTACTTTTGGAGCAAGACAATGAAACTGCAGTTGTGAGGGTGATACTAGTATAGTTCTAGTGATAGGCTTACCCAGACAGGGAGGCATTCCTGGCTTCATCTGTAGCCTGTACACCCTTTGTACTATGTTAGCTTTTGTGTATTTATGGGGGTACATGCCAATTTGAGCACCCATACCCATTCATGCCAGGTCTTTGGGAATCCTGGAGTGGAAGGAATATCATGCCAAGGCTAAGTCACTCTTCTGGAAAGGTCAGGATTCTAATAGGAGTTACCTCAAGTCTGCTATGGAATGCCTTTTCTTCTCCCTGCTGCTGTGCCTGCTTTCCTCAGACACACCTAGGATTGTAGATGTCCACCCAGCTCCAGGCTACTAGGCCTGGGAGACTCAACCACTATGGTCTCTCTACCTAGAACACCATGAAGCTCCTTTTCCCTTTATTCTTTTTCCTGTGACAGTCTCATTCTTCCTTTAGGAGAGGTCAGCTCTATCTCAAGAAACCTTCTGCCTTCTCACCTCCCCTTGTCTCTTTACCTTCCCCATTATGGCCTAGATGCCTCTTGCTTGTTTTTCCACACAGTCCACTTTGATTACATCTATCTCTGCTCTTGCTGTATAGAATGGTAATTTCTCATCCATTTATCTGCATATTGCCTCCGTCTGACAAAAAATGTTCTCAGATGCTTGCTCATTTTTTCACACACACACACACACACACACACAAAATTTCAAAGCCTGATCCGATCCATATTGGGTGTCTGATAATGTGGTGGTGTATGGAACCTGTATGTGTATACATATGACTGTGTTAATGATATGGGTTCTTTATGAAACATCTGCAGTAGGTAAGAGGTAGCCTTACTTGTTTTTCTAGATCTTACTAGAATTGTATATTTTTAGGGTTTGCTTTGGGTTATGGAACAATGTATGTTGCTTTGACCATTAGGGAGGCTTCTGGGTAATTTCCATAGATATTCTGGTTGGCCTCTTCACTGTTGTCTGAAAAAACTAGACCAAACATTGGGGACTGGGGGTAGGATTCTTATTCTCTCCAAAGAACTGATATGAATATCTGTGTGGGGGTTAGGTGTGTTCAGGCTTGCTCACCTCAGCATTGAGGGGTGTGAAGATTATATGTTTGTGGGGGTAGGGGTGCTAAAAACCCTTGTATTATTGCAGGATAGGTTAAATCGTTTTTACTGGTCTTGGTAAATTGTTAGCCGAGCTTGTGGTTTGGAGAGAAAGATGTGGCTTTATCAACTCAAGAAAACAAAGCAAGCTTTTAGAGAAGTTATCTCAAGCTACATAGGGACCAAAACTAATAAGCTGGATGCCATGTGGTCTCTTATCAACCCTTGCCACCAAGGGACTTTTCCAAAACAATCATAGATCCATAGATCCCAAGAGCATTCTTCGAGTTCTCTATACCTCTGCTTCCAGGAAGGTGGTCATGACAAAAATGAAGGCTGTGAGCTATTGGCTATAAACAAATATACTTGTGGCAGGTTATGAGGCCACCTTTCAATCTTCAGCACATTCACTGGAGGTAGGTATTTTTGAGAGTAGGTACTTTCTTAAGGCCTACGTGATAAACCTTGTTCCCTAATGTGGATGAGAATTGGATTAGGCTGTAAGATTAGATGTAGGGGAATAGCAGGCTGGGTGGGATTGAGGACATCCTGCTTAGGGGTAGCCAGCCAAAGTCCCCCATACAAGCCCAACCAAGGATCACGCTGCACTGAAGGTCTGCACTTAGTAGTGAGGCAGTGCTGTGAAATGACATCTGCCTTCCAATTTCTCACACTGGATGAGTAAGGAGGCCCTCCCTGAATATTCACATGGATGTTCAGCCACATTCTTTGCTATAATTACAGGATGGGAAGGGAAGACAACGGGGAGGCAGGGAGTCTGAGCTGGTTAGAGAAGAGTGAAGGAAGTTTCAACAATGAGTAGGTTCAAGCTGATCATAGCTTGATACCAGGAGGTATCAACCTCCTGGCTGCCTCTTCCTCTTTGAGTTTGTCAGGGGACCTTCCTATGAGCCTGAGATCATTTTCTTTTTCAAAGTGGCCAAAACCACTCTAGGCCCATTTAAATCAGGGTGCTTTAGCAGAAATACCAATGCTGGCATCTAAAACCCATGTGTAGTGAGACTTGAGTGACACTTGGGACCTTTTTTAAAATACAATTTTACTGTATTTTTGCATTTCTTGGTTTGTTAATCAAGGCAGAACATTGGCATGCCATCTTCCAGTCTCCAAATGTAAGATAAATTGTCAATTTGTGTTTTTCCAGAAAATTAATTTTTCCAGAAGTGCTTCGAACCATCATCATCTATCTGTAGGCAAGGATCCTCCAATTGAGAAGGTGCTCCTAGTGTTGCCTAGTACCCTTCCTGTCCCATTCTGTGAAACTGGGAGATTTTCTGTAGATTATTCAGTCTCGTCAGAAAAGTCCAGCTCCCTCCCCAGTCAACCAAAGCCTACTGTATAGAGGGGAAGTATGGTAATGACATTATCTTTCCTTGGGCAGCCACGTGTTCTCTGAGAACAGGATGTGGGGAGGGCTGGGCCCCAGTCACAGGGTATGGGGGCGGGCACCGGAAAATGGGCTGATGGTAAGGCCGTGAGGATTAGTGCTTGCCTCCTTGGCTTTAAGAGGCATGAAGATCTCCTGTATTCTTGATTGTTCAATCATGTGTATACCTTACCCTCGCCCATGGCATGTCTGTGTTCTTACCCTAAGAAAGCCTGTACCTGAGAAACACCTTGTGTAAGAGGCCCAGCTCTTTGGTCTGTAGAAACTCAGTGAGGTGGAATCAGTGGGCACAGGATGTTCACCATACCAACCCATGCCTTGTGATTCTTTATGACAACCTGTGACTTCAGGACACTTTGACTAAGCTTTGTTGGGGAGCTGGGCCCCAGTAGATAATGGGCAGCTTTTCTGCTCTTTCTCAGGGCCCCAGTTGTTTCTCTTCCCACAGATGGCTCCTTAGCTGAGGTGATTTGCATTTTCAGCTTCCTTTCAGGCCCCGTCCTTCTCTTCTCCCTGCCCCCACTGCTTCTGCTTGGGACCTTTGGTGATGTGCTGCCTGGGGTGGGGAAAAGAGGATGTAGCTAGCTTCCTGTGCAAAAGAGGGTGGGGCGCCGGCCTTCCTGCCCGTCTGCCCACCCACCCAACCACCCACCCAGTGCTTGAGGAATTGCCTGAAGAGTTCAGAGTCACCAGAGGCTGAAGGTCTTTTTTCAGAGTAGAGATGGAACTTTGCTCGTGCTGGTCTCTCTCCACAGTGTTCTACTGTGGGAATAGTTGGACACTCTTTTCCTGAAATCACAATGCTGAAAGGGCCTTTAGAAGCCAGCTAGTCCAACTACTTCACATTATGGATGGGGAAACTGAAGCCCAGAAAGTCATATAAGTCATATAAGGAATCAGTGGCAAGCTAGGATGAGTAGAATTCTAGAAGGTCAGACCTAGAGCTCTCTCCCTCCCCTCAAGCTGCTAATCCAGAGGGTTACAAATTGTTTGGCTGGGCTACCTGGTGAGCTGCAGCCTCCCTTCAATCAGAACAGCTCTACTTTTATGTACTTCATATTTTGAAGTTTTGTGTGATTTTCTGTTTGGGAGATTGAGGAGTCAGGAAGCTATTAAAAATGTAATAAAGTTGGCCAGGCACAGTGGCTCACGCCTGTAATCCCAGCACTTTGGGAGGTCAAGGCGGGCAGATCACCTGAGGTTGGGAGTTTGAGACCAGCCTGACCAACATGGAGAAACCTCATCTCTAAAAATACAAAATTAGTCAGGCGTGATGGTGCATGCCTGTAGTCCCAGCTACTCAGGATGCTGAGGCAGGAGAATCACTTGAATCAGGGAGGTGGAGGTTGCAGTGAGCTGAGATCACGCCATTGCACTCCAGCCTGAGCAACAAGAGCGAAACTCCGTCTCAAAAAAGAAAAAAGTAATAAGGTCAAAACCACTGAGCAAAACCCAGCCATTACAGTTGGGAGCACTTAGACCTACAGAGGGAAGGGAGTATCCCAAGTTTACTGGGACCGGACTCAGACCAAATCTCTGAACCACCATTCATGGCTGGCTGCCCTGAGGTAATGATATGGCTCCTTCTACCACAAGGACTGTTCCCTCCCTGTGTACAAATGCTCATCTCCTGTCCCAAAGAGCGCCTCTTTTGTAGCACCCGAAGACAGAGGTGAAGTCCAGAGGCTGCTCAATTTCTTGGATGAAACAAGTGATAATAGGCAAGACTTTGGAAGGACCTTTGTGTAGCCTTAAATAAGAGAAACTTGGAAAGGTAAAGACGAGAATACAGTAGTTGGGGAGATCAAGGTTCTACTTCTATCTCTTTCACACTTGAGCATCTTGCTTTTTACCTCACTGAACCTCCATTTCTCCCTTCTTTAAAATGGTGCTTGTCTTGGCTCTGTCTTTTTCTTACAGGGTTTAATTCAGTGAGAGAATACATATGGGTAAGCATCTTTTAAATTGTAGAGTACTGTGCACATGGGGCTAGGATTATTATTGTATACAAATGAGCCAGAGACCCTGGAAGAATCTGGGTTGGATAACGGGATTGCAGGAGAAAGGAACTAAAATTTATCGAACATCTACTATATGCCAGGTACCAAGCCAGGTGCTTTTCTATTAGTAAAGGATAAAATGTCACCCTTGCAACACTCCAGTGAGGTAGGCATTATTACTCTCATTTTACCTGTAGGAAAACCGAGACTTTAAGAGGTCTAGGGACTTGTAATGCTCCAGAGACTACCTCTAGAGCCCAGGGCCTCTGTCAGCCATTTGTGAAGAGACCTTAGGAATGTGCTGTGGTTTCTACTGGGGTTTTCTAGCCCACTCCCTGCCTCACTTCAGCCTCTCTCCTCTGGTGGGGATGAGACTGTCTCTTGGTGGCTTCATGTTTCAGTCCTGAACTCTTAATCCTAATTTTCCTTGGTGGTGCACCAGGCACAATTAGGTGCCCTAGTTTGGCCTTTAGCTGATGGGGAGCCCTTTGGATCAACCACCTTTTGTCTGATAGTAAGGACGTCCTGCTACTCTGGGTTTCTGGTAACGAGAGCCAGGGATTTATAGCTAGCCAGTCAGACTTGGCTCTTGGTCAAGGTCATGTAGCTAGAAAATAGCAGTTGGTTCCTTTCTTTGAGACTCAGTTTCCTCATCCATAAAATGGGTTTAATAATGCTCAACTTGAATGTATCTCTTGTTCAGTGTGCTGGTAAATGTTTAACAATCAACTCTTGGACAAATCCATGATTTTTACTGTTTGCCAATTCCCATGGTGTAAATACTCCTACCATGGCTGATTTCAGGCTACCAATATGCAGTCTTTGATAGAGGAGTTGGGAAGAGATGTGTATAATCAGTTCTAGTGCAAGCTGGTTCTACTGCACCATTGCTATTCACACCTCTCTTAGACTCCTACCCTCACCCTCCAACCTACTCACATCTGTATACAAATGCAGCATCCTCTCAACCATGCCTCTTCTGTTCTTCAAGTTCCCGGAGCATCAAGGAAAGGGAGAGCTACATTTAAGGTCTGCTCCTTGCCTGAAAGTTCTTCCAGGAAACAGTGAATATGGAGTGTTTAAGAGGCAGAGAACTAAAGAGAGCTTTGATTGGGACCCTAATTAGAGCATTTTGATCAGCATGCTTTGACTGCTGAAGTATATGAACTGTCTGTTTTCTCCCACTGTTTGATTCTTAGCTAGATGGGAGGAGATTGAAGATTCTGGACAATGGCATGAGGGTGTGGTGCACTTAGCATTCTGGTTGTAATTTCAAAGTCTCCTCCTCTTCCTGCCTGCAGAGCATATTTTGCTGGGTGCTAACCTCAAGGTCCCTGTCATAGGGCTCTCTGGGCCAGAAAGCATTTTGGAGGACCAGACCCCTGGTCCTGTTCTCTCATTTCAACAGCATCTGTGCCATGTGATATTTCTTTGAACTTTTCAGATGGAAAGGATCACCTGAAGCATGTGTTAAAATGCTAATTCCCAAGTATCTCCTCTGTAGAGTCTATTTCAGTTAGCTTGGGGTGGTGTCTAGAAGTCTGGACTTTTTGACCAGACTTATGATAAACTAAGTTGGGGATATACCTCATTAAGTACTGCACAGCACTCCTGTCATGGTGAGATTATTATGCCCATGTTGCAGGTTGAAATATAAGAATTCATGGCTTATTATTGGTAGACCTGGATCTTGAGGTCAGGTTTTCATAATACAAAGCTATGTTCCTCTTACTACAGAGACATTACTGTAGTGCACAATAGTGTATGTGGTGGTGGGTAGTGATGATTCTAGGTAGGGAGAAGCAGGCATAATCCCTGCACTACTTTACAAATAGGGAGGCCAAGGTGCAGAGGGATTTGAGGGCAGTAGCAGAACTGACTGCATCCTTGATCTTTTGTGGAGGTGGACTGTATTCGACCCTGGAAAGCCATTTACCAGGCCCAGCAGCCTGGATGTCTCTGCAGTTGCCCCCCACCCCGCTTTTTTGTTGAGACAGAGTCTTGCTCTGTTGCCCAGGCTGGAGCTCAGTGGCATGATCTCAGCTTACTGCAACCTCTGCCTCCTGGGTTCAAGCTGTGACTACAGGAATGCGCCACTACACCCGGCTAATTTTTGTATTTTTAGTAGAGACAGGGTTTCACTATGTTGGCCAGGCTGGTCTTGAATTCCTGACCTCAACTAATCTGCCTACCTCGGCCTCCCAAAGTGTTTGGATTACAGGTGTGAGCCACTGCACCTGGCCTTTCAGTTGCTCTTTATCTGCAGTGTTTCCATTCTATCAGACATCCCTTTAGTCATATTAACACCATCCCAGGCCAGGCATGGTCCAAGAAGCAGATGGAGCTCTTATATTTCAAAATGGAAATCCCCATCCCTCTCAAGAGATAAAGTATTTAAAATAATGCAGGAATACGTGTGTATTTAACTGTTGTGCGTGGTTTCACATTGTCTTGTCAGCTAGAAATGTAATCACCTTTTAGTTTTCCCCCAAAGTGAGAGTACTTTATGCTAGAAGGGCTCTTTAGAGGTCTTCTTGGGCAGCCCCCAGCCCTCTGTAGTGAAACAGGTTTTTGTTTTAAATCATTCCTGACAGGTAGGATACTTGTTATAATATGGCTAAAAGGGGAGGTGTTAGTAATCATCACATTCTACTTATGGTGTGTCAGGTACTTTCATGTCTATTATTGTATTATTATTATTATTATTACTGTTCAATTATTTTCTTCCTCTAGTGTCAAACATGTCTATTATTTTAACTTAAATCTCCCAATAACCCTGTAGTGAGGTTCAATAATATTAGACCCATTTTATAGATTAGGAAACTGAGTTTTAGAAAGAGGAAGATCAAAAAGGGTCCAAAGCTCAAAATGCTGAGACCATTATTTCCAGGATAAGGGCTCCAGTTTTGTGTGTTCCCCAGATACGAGGTTTGGTTCTTAGCTTACCAGCAAGGTAGGTAGGAAGCCAACCTTAGCCTAGCCCTAGGGTTAAAAACAGAGCTCTTTTTCTTTTTTTTTGACAGGATCTTTCTCTGTCGCACAGGATGGAGTGCGGTGGTGCTATTTCGGCTCACTGCAACCTCTGCCTCCTGTGTTCAAGCAAACGATTTTCATGCATAAGCCTCCTGAGCATTAGTAGCTGTGACTATAGGCGTGCACCACGATGCCCAGCTAATTTTTGTACATTTGTAGAGACAGAATTTCACCATTTTGCCTAGGCTGGTCTTCAACTGGGCTCAAGCTATCTGTCTGACTCGTCTTCCCAAAATGCTGGGATTACAGGCATGAGCCACCATGCTTAGCTGGAAACAGCTTTTTGATCAGGCCCAGAAGCCTCCCTCTGCAACGGCATATTTGACTAATCCTGGCTTCAGCAATTTTAACATCCCATAAGCAATAGGTGGAACCAAAATTTGGGTTTGGATCAGCTCCAGTGTGCTTCAGAGGTATGATGCTGGAGATTGCCAGGGTCTGTTCATAAGCAGAGGGAATAGAGCCCTCTTCTGGCACCCTGGGCAGAGCTGGCATCTTCAGGCAGCCAAAAATGGTCAGTTTCCAGTCTACAAATACTTCCTGTGAAGCTTGCTGGCAGGAAGCTGGGTCAAGCAGGAAACTGATGCTAAAGAATGAAGCCCAGCTAGGTGTGGCCCCGGATAGGGGCTTTGCCCATTTGGAGACTTACTTTATTAATGATGGATCTGCACTCTTTTTACTTCAGCAGCTTTGAAGGTTTATGGGAGTTGAAGGAATCTGTTGTTCTTGGCTGCCTGGATATGAACCCATTACTCAAATTCCCTGCCTCTTTCTCTGCTCTGTGCCCTCCTCAATCCCCAGCTTGAGTCTTGGGTGTGCCTGTTACTGGGGGCCTTCCCGACCAGTTGCTATTCAAGTTTTTGCAAAGGAAACTGTTCTGGAAACAGGGCTTGCTGAGTTTTCCTTCCGTGGTGTTATAAAATATTTAGTCTCCCTAGAATGGGTGGTGGTGATTGTCTCATAACCTGAAAGTTAGGCTTGCCCTCTGTTTAAAGCTAAACTTCCAAGCAGTGCCAGCTTGGAAGTTTTCATGGAAACTTATTGTTCCAGCCTCTTCCACATAGTTTTTTTTTTTTTTAGATCAATAATAGTATACTTGAGGTATCTACTGTTTTCTAAATGCCAGGCTGGCACTATGGCTTACTGAATAGGCTAGTAGATCAAAAGCCAGTTTGATGGAGTCTCACTGTCGCCCAGGCTGGAGTGCAGTGGCACAATCTCAGCTCACTGCAACCTCCACCTCCTGGGTTCAAGCAATTCTCCTGTCTCAGCCGCTCTAGGAGCTGGGACTACAGGCGTATGCCACCACACCTGGCTAATTTTTTGTATTTTTAGTAGAGACAGGGTTTCACCATATTGGTCAGACTAGTCTTGAACTCCTGACCTCAGGTGATCCACCCACCTCAGCCTCCCAAAGTTCTGGGATTACAGGCGTGAGCCACCATGCCTGGCCTCAAAAGCCAGGTTTTTAACCCCCTCCTCCCACACTGCCTAGCAGCTGTATGGCTGTGGGCCAGTGCTGCTCTTTCTTTGGACCTCAGTTTCCCCAGCTGTATGTTGCAAGGTTTGAATCTAATGATCCCTGAGGTCTCCTTCAGGTCTGGCAATTTGGGATTCTGGACTGTTTATTTTCTTAAAGGACAAGGAGAAGTTCAGAAGGGAGAAGCCATATGAGATTCTAGGATGTATGTTTGAAATAATGAGGAAGTGTAAAAAGAGGAATGACCATGCTAAGGAGCTGGTGGGACAACCCAAGAGCCTACGAAGGAGAGATTAGTTGGGGCTGGAGAGTATTTGCCCTGGGGGTATGGTTTGGCTAAGCTGATTTTGAAAGTAAGACCTGGTGTTAGGTTCAGACACTGAAGAGCTAGTTTTCTTCCTGACTTTCACAAGTGGAGAGAAAAACAGGAGGGCTCTACCTGTGCCTGAGGATGAACAAAAGGCCATGCAATTAAGGCTGGATTAATGAAGAAACTAACTGGCTAAGGTGACATCACTGTTTCTGATTTTTTCTTTCAGTTTTGGCCTCTGCTGTGAGCTCTCCTCCTACAGGGACAAGGTGGTTATATTTCCATTGCTAACCCCCACACATATGGTAATTGGAGTGGTAACACCCAGTCTCCAGTATGTCCTTGTCTTCCAGTTGAAATGCTTCTTGAGGAGCTTTGGATGACAGGGCTGGGTCAAAACAAATGAAAGGGAACCCTTATCTCCCATTCCCTCTGGAGCAGTTGGAGTGGTTGAAGAACTACTGCTAACCCATTAAGGTGTGAGTGAGGTTGGGTGTCGTTCTCCTTTCTAGAAGCTACTGGGAAAAGGCACAGGCATAGGAAAGGTTAACTCCAGGCATGTCTTATGAGCTGGAGATGAGCAGGAAGAGGTCAGAGCAGATTACTGTACCAGTTACCACTTCCAAGTCAACAGGAAGGGGCTGACTTGCTGGGAAGTGAGTGAGTCAGTGAAGGAGGAGGAGGAGGAGCAGAATGGCCCCTAGGCTAAAGATTCAAAGCAAACCTTGTTTTCCCCCTTATGGAAAATAGCTGCTTGAGGCAGTGCTGTCATACACAGACGCAAGACAGACCAGGACCTGCCCTGCCTTGCCTTGGCCCCACTCTTGGTAGCAGAAATGGTGGGAACTGGAACTTAAACAATGGAGTTTAGCCTCCAACCTGATGAAGGCAGTGTGGGTGACACTGTGATGACTATTCTCTGGCCAGGGAAGATACTAGAGTTCTGGGACTGCTTTGGTGGGGCTCATCCTTCCTCTGGGTCTCCTGCCCCGCTTATACTTGCCTTCTTCTCTACACCAGTAGCCCCACTGAAAGCCCAGCAGGGGTGACCTCTGGAGGGGAATGGAGAGGTGGCAGGTGGGAGATGAGGCCGCTGAGCTCAGACCCAACTGGACTGACTCACAAGCTCTGCCCCAGTGAGACAAAAGGGCCTTCCCAAGCAGTGCTTCCCAGATATGCCCAGGCTTCCTATGCCAGAATGTTTGAGTCTTAGCCAAAATAGTTGCCAAGGCAATGTCTGAAGACAACATGACAGGAGAGGTGGGTGGAGTTGTGGAAAGAGCTCCAGGAATGTCCAGAAGACCCGCCTCCACTGCTTGTTGGCTTAGTAAATGTGACCTCAGTGATGTTAAGTGAGACTGTGTGTGATGAGACTGGCACATTGTTGGCATTCAGTAAGTGTTCATTTCCATACTTCTGTCACCTGCCTCTATGCACTTAAGTTTTCTCATCTATGAAGTGGAGCTAGTAATGTCCATTTCCTCAGCTCGGAGGTCCATGCTCCAAGCAAGTTACTTGTAATTTGACTTACTCTCTGCTTTTCTCTCTGACTCTTTCAAACTTCTTTCCAGGAAGGAGCCATTTTATAGTTCAGTGACATGAGGTAGGTGAGGGGAAACCATTGCCAATCCCTTTTGCTGTAGCTGGGCTACTGCTCACCTGGGTGCTCCTGGCAACAGATGAAGAGAGAGTTGCTTATTTGAAACTGGCAGGCCCAGAGACCAAATTACCCCAGCTGCTGGTGTCACGGCAGAGGTAGCTTCTGGCCTTGTTACTTTTGTGTCTCAGGTCAGGTAACTGGGGACACGAGAGAGATCCAGATTTGTTGAAGGCTTTGGACAGTGGACCACCGAGATGGGTTTGTTTGTGCTTAGCAAAGTGCTTGGTGTGGGAAGTGTCTGTATTGAATTGCTCAGTAACAGTGGGCTTATTGTTCTTGGGCAACGGGTGGGAGGGCCAGTGCATGTGAGAGGATGACACTCCCCCTTCCCCAAACACACATGCAGACATTTTGTTATTGTTCCTTCAACCCTTAAAGTTCTTCTGAGACAGTCTTTGACCTCATGCTGTGCCTAGATCCTCAGGGCCTGGCTTAGGCAAGGATTTAGCTGTATAAACAGTTCTCTGCTGGGGACTACATCTTGAAATGCTGCCCCACCCAGGTCAGCTCCTGTATTCCTGTTAAACTGAAGGGCTGGCTGGGAATTTTCTGCTGACTTTGGAAGCTTCATCTTCAGGTTCTTTCCTCCCACACTAGACCACTGTCTTCTCTCTGGGGAGAGAGCAGAGTCTAGGCCCAAAAAGAAGACCGTGGGTGCTCACTAAGGGTGAGCATCCAGTGGGCCCTCTGTGGCGGTGGGTCTGGGCCTGCAACGCATCTTGCACTCTTGGGTCGCAGATTAATCTAAGAGAGAACAAAGGGACCTTCTTTGATCAGGACTTCTATCTATCACCTTCAGGCCCCAGCTGTTACTACCCTTACTCCCTGCTACCTCTGACACATACAGAGAAAACAGGAGAGCATAGACTCATGGCCCTGTCCCCATGACTTACATTTTTAAATTTTGAAATTTTGAAATTGTTATTATTTTTTAACTTGAATTTTTTTTTTTTTTTTAATACAGATGGTTTTACTATTTTGCCCAGGCTGATCTCTAGCTCCTGGATGCAAGCTATCCTCCCACCTCGGCCTCCCAAAGTGTTGGGATTTATAGGTGTGAGCTGCCGCACTGAGCCTAATTTTGATTTTTTAAACTTGATACATAATAATAAATGCATACATAATTTGTACATATTTATGGGGTACATAGAAGTACATACAATATATAGTGATCAGATCAGGGTAATTAGCATACTTATAATCTCAAACATTTATTATTTCTTTTTTTGAGACAAGGTCTCACTCTGTTGCCCAGGCTGGAGGGCAGTGGCGCCATCTCGGCTCTCTGCAAACTCTGCCTCCCAGGTTTAAGTGATTCTCTTGCCTCAGCCTCCTGAGTAGCTTGGATTACAGGTGTATGCCACGACACCCAGCTAATTTTTGTATTATTAGTAGAGATGGGGTTTTGCCATGTTGGCCAGGCTGGTCTCGAACTCCTGACCTCAGGTGATCTGCCCACCTTGGCCTCCCAAAGTGCTGGGATTACAGGTATGAGCCACCGTGCCTGTCCCAGTGTCTTAACTTTCTGTGCCTGGCTTATTTCATTTAACATAATGTCCTTCAGGCTCATCCATGTTGCTGCAAATGACAGGATTTCTTTTTCTTTTCTTTCTTTTTTTTTTTTTTGAGATGGGGGTCTCGCTTTGTTGCCCAGGCTAGAGTGCAGTGTCACGATTTTGGCTCACTGCAACCTCCACCCCCTGGGTTCAAGCGATTCTCCTGCCTCAGCCTTCCAAGTAGCTGGGATTACAGGCACATGCCACTACACTCATCTAATTTTTGTATTTTTAGTAGAGAGCGGGTTTTGCCAAGTTAGCCAGGCTGGTCTTGAACTCCTGACCACAGGTGATCTGCCCACCTCAGCCTCCCAAAGTGCTGGGATTACATGCTGGGATTACAGCCTCCCAAAGTGCTGGGAAATACCTGGCCAGGATTTCATTTTTTATGGCTGAATAATATTCCATTGTGTATATATGCCACATTTTCTTTATCCATTCATCTGGTTTTGGACATTTGAGTTGATTCCATATCTTGGCTATTGTGATGTAGTGATGCAATAAACATGAGGGTGCAGATATCTTTTTGATATACTGATTTTTTTTTTCCTTTGGATAAATGCCTAGTAGTGGGATTGCTGGATCATATGGTAGTCCTATTTTTAGTTTTTTGAAGAACCTCCATAATGTTGTCCATAGTGGTTGTACTGGTTTACATTTCTGCTAACAGGACTCACATTTTCTTCTGAGTTAAGTGGAAACAGGAATGGGAATTCTTTTGTGTTTGTTTTTCTTTCCAGTTTTTTAAAAACCTAAAATTGTTTATCTCCACAATGAAATTCAGGAAACCTCAGGCTGCTATCCCTGGGGAAGCAGCCACAGCGGAATGACAGAAACCCTGAGTAGGGATTCAGGAAAAACAGGTTCTGGTTGGGTTTCATCTCACACCTTCAGATTTTAGGAGAGGCCTTGTACCAGGGTGATCCTCTAAGAGGTAGGAAGCATGGCCAACTCTAGCCTCTCTGACATGCTTATTCCTCACCCAGGATGGGCCCTTCTTTACCAATTGATTTATTTAAGAAATATTTCTTTAAAAAATATTTGATTACCTACTTTGGGCCAGCACTGGGCTCCACCCTTGATCAGTGCCCTGAAGATGCTGGATTGGCATGACCTACAATTGACATGATCTGCACAAGACACTGGCTTTCTTCCTTTGAAAATTATTTCCAATATTGTGAATTAAAGGGAACTCCTAGGCTTTGGAATATGTCCCTGGAATCCCACCCCTTCCCCTTTACTTACTTGCCTTCCTGGATGTTATTTTCCAAAAAGCCCCATTCTGATTCCCTGCCCAGAACCTCTAGGCTAGCTGGCCACTGCCAACAGGATTAAGGCCCAGCCTTCTAGCATAGCACAGCCTTCAGTGTCCTCCACCTACCTTCCTAGACTCTGCCCTCTCTTCACTTTGCAGGCCTCATTCACCCTGGAGTAGCTTTACATATTGACTTCTAAAGGGGCCATCTGCATCCCTGCCTCTTTCTGGGCCATCCACACGTGGTGTTTTCTCTACCTGGGACATTTGAGTGCTCTTCTCCCCACCTGCACAGTCGTTCTTTTCCACAATCCAACTTATCCTTTGGAAATCAGTGGAAACACCACTTTGAACTGTGGTTCCTAATTTCCACAAAAGGTTTCCTCTGTTTTTCTATTATGGCACTGCTCAGGGTCTCCTTTGTACATTTTAGTTTTTCTGGTTTTCAGTGCCTTGAGAGCAGGGACTGGTTCTACTGCTCTGTTCCAACCATAGTTCCTTAAACATTGTATTCTACTAATATGGGGTGAATTGAATGAATTTATAGGAAGCTCCTTAACCTGGAGTCCTCAGACCTCTATGAGTTCCATGGATAGAATTTGAAGTGGGAAAGATATATGAACTTGGATGGAGGAAAAACACTTATTTGTTTTTTTACCAACCTTTCATTTGTAATTTAGCCTTTTGTTCAATTATGAATGTAGGCAAATAAAATAAAATAAAGGCAGCAGTAATAGCAGTACCCATGACTTTGTTACCAACTCTTAGGCTGTGGAGTGTTTTCCTGGATTCTACCGTTTTCTTTAGTTTTCTTAAGTAATTCATAGAAGTTTATATAGAAACTATCTAATGTACATTTTTTTTTTTTGAGATGGAGCGCTCTGTCACCCAGCCTGGAGTGCAGTGGGGTGATCTTGGCTCACTGCAACTTCTGCCTCCTGGGTTCAAGTGATTCTCCTGCCTCAGCCTCTCAAGTAGCTGGGACTACAGGTGTGCACCACCACGCCTGGCTAATTTTTGTGTTTTTGGTAGAGATGGAGTTTCACCATTTTGGCCAGGCTTGTCTTGAATTCTTGACCACAAGTAATCTGCCCACCTCGGCATCCCAAAGTGCTGGGATTACAGGCATGAGCCACCACACCTGGCCCCTAATGTACATATTTTTTATATCACAATTAGTTATGTATATTTCTCAAAATATTGTTTATGCTCAATAGACATTTGAAATTACGGTGGTAATAACCAACTAATAAGACCTAGTGCTAGGTAATTACTTAATATGATAAGCACATACTATTAAATTTTGATAACTTTCAATATAATTTTGTCTTATTGTATCTACTTTATTTCATACATTTACAAATATTCTGAAAAGGGGTCCATAGGCTTCACTAGACAGGCAAGAATGATTCACGACACAAAAACGTCAAGATGTCAAATGTCCTCATCTTTGTATGTGTATACTATGCTATCTCTGTCTCTGATATCCGCTTGTTTGGTACCCATTTGTTTAGCCAACATCTTGTGAGAACCCAGTGAGGCTTGAGAACTGGAGAGAGAATTCTAAGTAAGAGGTAAACTTTGAGGCGAGAATGAGGTCTATTGTTCTAAAAAACCCACTGCCCTCTTTCTATTCTCTCTTGTCCCTTCAGTCATTGGTGTTTTGAGGTTACCCTGACCTAGCTCAAGTGTGATTTGAGGCTGAATATAGCATGGTGCCCCTCAAATTCCAGCTCACCTGGCCTCATCTTACGTTATGAGGGCCCATTTTATAGGGGTCACTGACTTGGCAGGAAGCCTAGGGTAGTACCAAGTCAAAGTGACTAACCTTGCCTTACTCCCACTGGGATACTTGCCTTACTTGTTCCTGCCTTCAGGGCGTTTCCTGTCCCATTGTCAATCCTAAAATAGATTTCCTCCTTGGCTCCCTAGTGAGATTTATTTACAAAGTTGTTTTCTGGGCCTGATCCTCATCATAATTGTTTATATGGCAAAATGGCTGCCTGACCCCTTCTTCCCTGCTACCTGACCCCTGTGTTCAGGAAAGTCCTAGAGGTTCAAAGACTGATAAGGTTTAATGTCTTACTCACTCCATGGAAATTTGCATCTTTGGCAATACTATATATATATATCTAGTGCTTTCCCTCAATACTGTAAGTAGTATGTGACCACCTTAGAAAATGTATATTAGATGTTTTCTTTTTGTTTGATTTTTAGTTTAAAGGGGAGAAAGCACATATAAGATCACCATCCCAAAACCAAGCCTTACTAATACTTGGACATGATTCCAATCATCCCTCGATGTATACATTTTACAAAGTTGAGCTCATGGGCTGTATGAAATATTGTTTACACTTCCTCACTTAATATTACTAAGTGTCTTCCCTGGGCATGAAATCATCTTCATAAAGGTTTTGTATGACCACATAACAAGCCATCTTGTGGCTGTACCATATATATGATTTAAGCAAAATGTCTAATAACTAAAAATCAATCTTTGATTTATTTCAATGGGAGACTTTTGTACTCTGTAAGAGGAATTTAGCATATTGGTTCACATTGTGAGGTTTGGATTTAGACCTGCATTCAAACCCTGTATCCCCTACTTAATCGCAGTGTGACTTTAGACAAATACCTATTTCTTTATCCCCAATGTGAAGACAATACCCTTCTTTACGGGGTAATTATTGATATTACAGGGCTAGTACATATGAAGTGCCTGGTGAATAGCAAGTCTTAAAACAGGAAAACTGCTGCCTGTTACTATTACTATTGTTCCCATTACTACTGAGTTTTCAGCCAAAGGAACAAATCTCTAATGATGAAATTTCAGCTGTCATTGACCTAAGCTAGTGGGTCTATTTGTAAAGGTGGTGGGTATTTTTTCTAGTTCCCATGAAATCATGTGTGTTACTGTCTCTTTTTTGGTCTGGGCCTCTTTCTGGACCTTTGTACCCCCATTGACTTGGCTTTGGTAGGACCTCTATGCCGCCCACACCCAGCTCTGCTGAGCCCCCTTTCCCCTCTTGTGCCTAGGAAAGCCAATGAGAAATAAATATAGGAAGCATTAACAATGTAAGGCAGCCTGTAGAACTACAGACATAAGCACTGAAATGGTCCTTGGACTATTTACCTAGTTTAATTGGCTGCCTTCCATCCCATTCCTGCCTTTGCACAGGTGAGGGAAACTAAGGCCCAGGAAAAGGACAGAAGTTATCCAAGGCTGTAGATTTGACCAGTTACATGTGAGGCTTGGAATCCAGTGTTCTTCTTTGTTTTCAATTTTTATTTTAAGTTCAGGGGTACATGTGCAAGTTTGTCATATAGGTAAACTTGGGTCATGGGGTTTCGTTGTACAGATCATTTTATCACCCAGGTATTAAGCCTAGTATCTATTAGTTATTAATGTTTTTTCCTGATCCTCTCCTGCCTCCCACCCTCTACTTTCTAGGTGTCCATGTGTTCTCATCATTTAACTAACACTTGTAAATGAGGACATAGGGTATTCTGCAATATCTGCCTCCTGGGTTAAAGCAATTCTCGTGCCTCAACCACCAAAGTAGCTGGGATTACAGGTGTGCACCACCTTGCATGGCTAATTTTTGTATTTTTAGTAGAGATGGGGTTTCATTATGTTGTCCAGTCTTGTATTGAACTCCTGGCCTCAAGAGATGCGTATCCCTTGGCCTCCCAAAGTGCTGGGATTACAAGTGTGAGCCACTGTGTCTAGCCTGGCATTTGATTTTCTGTTCCTGCATTAGTTTGCTAAGGATAATGACCTCTAGCTCCATGATCTTGTTTTTTATTGCTGTATAGTATCATACATTTTCTTTATCCATTTTACCATTCATTGGCATTTAGGTTGATTCCATGTCATTACTATTGTGACTAGTCCTGCAATGCACATGTGCATGCATGTATCTTTATGATAGAACAATTTCTATTCCTTTGGGTATGTACCCAGTAATGAGATTTCTGGGTTGAATGGTAGTTTTGTTTCCAGGTCTTTGAGAAATTGCCACACTATTTTCTAACATGGTTGAACTAATTTACATTCCCACCAACAGTGTATAAGCGTTCCGTTTTCTTTGCAGTCTCACCAGCACCTGTTCTTTTTTGTTTGTTTTGTTTTTTACTTTTTAATAACCATTCTGATTTGTGTGAGATGGTATCTCATTGTGGTTTTGATTTGCATTTCTCTAATCATGTTAATTTTTTTTAATATGCTCCTTGGCCACATGTATGTGTTCTTTTGAAAGTGTCTGTTCATGTCATTTGCACACATTTTAATGGGGTTGTTTCTTTATTTTCTCGTAAATTTGTTAAAGATCCTTGTAGATGCTAGATATTAGACCTTTGTAAGTTGCATGGTTTGCAAATATTTTCTCTTGTTGTGTAGGTTGCCTTTTTACTCTGTTGATCGTTTCTTTTGCTGTGCAGAAGGTCTTTAGTTTAGTTAGATCCCATTTCTCTGATAAATCATAAAAATAATAAAATTCCTAGGAATACAGCTAACTAGGGAGTTATTTTTGGCATTTTATTATTTTTGCTTTTGTTGCAGTTGCTTTTGGCATCTTTGTCATGAAATCTTTGTCCATTCCTGTGTCCAGAATGGTATTGCCCAGGTTTTCTTTGAGAGTTTTTATAATTTTGAGTTTTACATGACATTTACATTTAAGTCTTTAATCCATCTAGAGTTGATTTTTATATATGGTATAAATATCGGGTCCAGTTTTAATCTTCTGCATATGGCTAGCCAGTTATCCCAGCACCATTGATTGAATAGGGAGTCCTTTTTCCATTGCTTGTTTTTGTTGACTTTGTCAAAGATTAGATGGTTGTAGGTGTGCAGCTTTATTTCTGGGCTCTGTATTCTGCTCCATTGGTCTCTGTGTCTGTTTTTGTACCAGGACACTGCGTTTTGGTTACCGTAGCCCTGGAGTATCATTTGAAATTGGGTAGCATGATGCCTCCAGCTTTGTTCTTCTTGCTCAGGATTGCCTTGGTTATTCCACCTGTTTTTCTTTTTTTATTATTTCCACATGAATTTTAAAATAGTTTTTTCTAGTTCTGTGAAGAATGTCATTTGTAGTTTAATAGGAATAGCATTGAATGTAGTTTAATAAGAATAGCATTGAATGTATTCTTTAAGTTGCTTTGGGCAGTATCACCATTTTAACATTGTTGATTCTTTCTATTCATGACTATGGACTGTTTCACCATTTGTTTGTGTCATCTCTTATTTCTTTGAGCAGTTGCTTATAGTCTTCCTTGTAGAGATCTTTCACCTCCCTAGCTAGCTGTACTCCTAGGCATTTTATTCTTTTTGTGACAGTTGCGAATTGGATTGCCTCCCTTATTTGGCTCTTGGCCTGACTGTTGTTGGTATATACAAATGCTAGTGACTTTTGTATGTTGATTTTTGTATACTGAGACTTTGCTGAAATTATTATGAGATTAAGGAGCTTTTGTGCTGAGACTATTGGGTTTTCTAGATATAGGATCATGCCATCTGCAAACAGGGATAGTTTGACCTCCTCTCCTCCTGCTTGTTTGCTCTGGCCAAGATTTCCAATACTATACTGAATATGAGTGGTGAGAGAGGGCATTCTTGTCTTGTTTTGGTTTTAAAAGGGAATGCTTCCAGCTTTTGCCCATTCCATATGATGTTGGCTGTGGGTTTGTCAGATGGCTTTTATTATTTTGAGGTATTTTCCTTCAATACCTAGTTTATTGAGAACTTTTAACATGAAGGGGTGTTGGATTTTATTGAAAGCTTTTTGTGCCTTTATTGAGATTATAATGTGGAACCCAGTGCTCTTTATCCTGCTGTTAATTTGCCTATGTAATTGTTTACCAGTGTTGTAGATAATCCAGGTTGTAAATCAGAGGTGAGAAGAGAACCCTATTAGCTGAAACTGGCTAGTATAGATGGAGAGGCTTCCCTGGAACAAGTACAGTTATCATTTGCTTGCTCTTAATTGTAGGCTGATATGCATTTTTTAAAAAACAAATTTGACACTAAGTCTCATTTTGTTGTCCAGGTTGGAGTGCAGTGCTGCGATCTCGGCTCACTGCAACCTCCACCTTCTGGGTTCCAGCGATTCTCATGTCCCAGCCTCCCAAGTAGCTGGAACTACAGGTGCACATCACCATGCCCAGCTAATTTTTGTATGTTTAGTAGAGATGTGGTTTTGCCATGTTGCCCAGTCTCATCTCGAGCTCCTGGCCTCAAGCAATCCACCCATCTCAACCTCCCAAAGTTCTGGAATTACAGGCATGAGGCACTGTGCCCGCCTACATTCTTGTCTGTTCCTTGGTAAGTATTGCTTTATGGCTGTATTGTTTGGTCTTCAATAAGCTGCTTGGGAGCAGGGGTTGTGTTTGGGTCAATATTCTCCCCTCTTCTCCATCAATATCTAAGTTGCTCTGGCTCATAGTATCCTAGTTCCCTCCTCTGTGATTGAGCAGAGACACTTATCTCAGGCTCTGTTGAACATAGAGCCAGATGACTAACCTGCCTTCTTTGATCTCATCCTAGATCAGTGTGCGTGTGACCACCATGGATGCAGAGCTGGAGTTTGCCATCCAGCCCAACACCACTGGCAAGCAGCTATTTGACCAGGTAAGACGGAGACTCCTAGCTTCCTCTCCTTCTCCCAGTAGCTTCTACCACAATGCTGACCCTCCTTGCCTTTTGCCTCTTGTCAGAGAATCTCTCTTTCTGTTCACTCCAAGATAGGTCAAAATGAAAGCTGATTCCAGCCTTAATATAAAAGGAGACAAAGTTTAACTTTGGATAAATGTTAACTCTCCTCTGTATTAGCCACAGACAATTTTCCCACACTATGTAATAAGAACTCAGAAGGTATACCCAAGCTGTCCTCAGATCTCTAGCCCTCTCCTACCTCTGTCTCCATTCTACTCTTCTCTTTTTTCTCACCAGTCAGGAGTGTTCACAGGAATAGAATTACCCATTTGAACACAGCCTCCTTCTTTCTTTCTTCCTCTTCCCAACCCTGGGGGAGTTCTCACACAGTAGAAGGACACAGAGAGCAAAGAAGAAAGGGAAGCAAGAGGGCTTGGAAAATCCATCAGGGTGATATGTAGCCTCAACATTCTGGACAATAACTCACACCTCCACCTCATCAGAGATGGGTGGAGAAATGGGATAATTGCCTGTCTGGTGAGGTCCCAGTGTCTGGAAATGGGAGCCTCATTTTTACTCCTAGAAGTCTGGCCAGAGATAGCACATTCCCTTGAATGCTAAAAGTGTCTGTAGCTCCCATCTGTTTATTATAACATACAGTACATCCTTTCTGACAATAATGATTCACAATGAAGGGGCACCCCTTGGTTTGGAGATGCGAATGAACTCTTCAGTATGGCGAGTAAGCAATTATCTTCATGGCATCCATGAATACTCTATGCTAAATATTGTGGTAAGCATTTGACTTCCACAAAGCTCTGCGAGTGCATGAATTAGTACTGGCACATTTTACAAATAAGGACACAAAATCCTCATTTTCCTAGTTAGACCTTGGGAAAATTATTGAACTCTGTGGGTTGGTATCCTCATCCAAAAAAAAAAAAAAAAGTCTGTTACTTACCTCACAGGATTTTTGTGAGTGTATTATATTTTGTATCTTACCTGTTACTCAAAAAACTGATTATAGAGGCATATAAGGATGCCTAATCCAAAAGATAAATTAGAAATAGATGAGAAAGATAAGAAAACACAAATAGGGAAGAAAGTGTTAGCTGGAAGAAAGCATCCAGTATATAGTAGAGAAGTAATAAATGATAGATCCCTTTCTAAAATTATGATGCTTCTTGTATTATTAATTGAGCTGGAGTTAGCCTGACGTAGTGGCTCATGCCTGTAATCCTAACGCTGAGATGAGAGGATCGCTTGAGCCCAGGGGTTCAAGACCAGCCTGGGTAACATAGCAAGACCCTGTCTCCACAAAAAATTTAAAAAGCCTGGCATAGTGGTGCACACCTATGGTCCCAGCTACTCAGGACCGTGAGGCAGGAGGGTTGCTCAAGCACAGGAGTTCGAGGTTACTGTGAGCTATGATTGCACCACTGTACTTCAGCCCAGGTGACAGAATAAGACTCTGTCTCTAGAAGAAAAGAAAAGAAACGAAAAAGTAAAGAAAAATAATCTAGAATTGAGAGAGTCGGGGGATGGGCTTAATGATCCTCAGAATATCTAACTTTAGGTTTAGGTGGATCTTACTTCTCTGGAGTTTGTTTTACTTTGAATGGCAAAGTATAATCATTGCTACTTAATTTGTGAAACTACAAATTAGTCTGAGGAATATTTAAATACAAGTTTATTACAATTAAAGTGATATACTTACATTCACATAGCTCACAAGTGATTACAGTGCTAGTCTGGAATGACTAAATGCATTCTAATTATAATTGTGTTTTGCATTTTCCCTTCACATGCAGGTTATATTAGAGAACTTTTAAAGGGACAGCCTAGTGAAATCAAAAGGGCCTGGATAGAAAGTCATGAATCTTGGGCTCTAGGGCTAGCTGTATCACTAACTCCCTGTGATACAAACATTTCCCGTCTTTGGGTCTCAGTTTCTCATCTGTACAATGCCTAAGTTGTTTCTCAAATCTGTTCTCTCTCAAAAAATTATCTCTGGCATGTATTTGTGCATTCTATATCTCTTTCTCTCCCATTTCTGTTCCCAGTATTGGGAATTCAGACAATCCTTTTCTATAAAAAGGAGGGAAATGCCTCACTTGAGTATGACGAGCTGCTGGCATATGTGAGGGGGTAGGACTAGTTGGCAGGGGGATCATCTCTTCCTTGACAGGCTTTTTACTGTCTCTAAGACAAAAGGAAGGGGGTTTCCATAGAACACATAGGCTTTTGGGCCCTTTGCTTTAGACAGCAGTATCATTCTGGATAGCAGCTATTTGAGGGAGAGCGAGTCAGTCAGTGCAGATTTTACGGACCAGCTGGGAGCCAGAGGCTCCTTTGACATTTACCTATACTCCTTCCAAGAGCCCTGGTTCTACTCATTCCCCCTCCCAAACCAGATGATGCCATCCCCTACCCTCAACACTGGGGCTTTGTACATTTGCATTGCAGGGGGATAGCTGTGGAGGGTGAGGAAGGCATGATTTGGAGCCTGGGGCAGAAACATTCTTGAACAAAGACGTTTATTAACTTCAAAAAGCCTCAGTGCCTGGTAGTGTTTTGTTGGTGTTGGTTTGGTTTGTGTGCTGTAGGTGTGGTTTTGAGGGAACCCCATCTCAAAACCCTGGCCAGAACCCTGAATGCTATTGCTTCCCAAACAAAGCCTTTGAGAGATTTGGAAACCAAGAAGTCTATGACTTCCCATCAGTGTTATCTTGAGAAGTATTATTCGTTGAGCACGTACTATGGACTATCCCTGGCTAGGTGCTTTAATCCTCACAATGATCCTGCCTCTGTGAGGTGAAAGAGCATACCCTAGTCATGTACTTAGTAAGTTATGATACTGAATTTTGAATACAACTCTGATCACAAAACTATACTTTTCCTGCACTGCACTACTCTGTTTGGGATGATTGAGAGTATTTAGCTTAGAGAAGAATCAAGGAAGATATGCTTTCTGTCTTCAGACCTCTGAAGGACTGTCATAAGAAGGAGGAAGGCAGTCACATTCTGTGGGTCAGAGGGACAGAGGTGGACCCTATAGGTGAAAAAATACAGCAAAAAAGATTTGAACTCAAGGAATTGAGCATTTGGCCCTCTTTAAGCCAAGGCAGGTCAGCTCAGGAATCAGTACAGGTAGTAGATGTATATGTTCATAGGCAGTTGGGGAATGTGAGCTCTTCTCTCTCTAACTTGATGAGGAATAAGGGAGGAAGTCCTTTCTGTCTGGCCCTTGGGACCCATCATTCAAGGAGGCCCTCCTGGTGGGTGGAGCCTGGGCCTGGGAGGAAGGAGCTAGACTCTTTGAGAGGAATTGGCAAAAGCTCTACAACCATCCTGGAACCCAGCAGTCATCTGGCCTATGACCACAGAGGAAGCCGACCAGAAAGGAAGTACTCCTTGGCACAAGCAATAAATAATAGGCAACAATGGGATGCAATAGCATGAAGAGATCCAGGGCCTGGTGGGAAAAGAAAGTAGGGCTCACAGTTCCTCTCATTTATCTCTCTTCTTTTGAGTGTGCTTACAGCTAGAGGGGAGAGAGAACATGTTTTGCTACAGTGATTCTGTCACTTGCTTGGACTTCTAAAGCTTTTGATCTTTGATTACCTAGGTGCCCCTAAAAGGCAGTGCTCAAAGATAGAGGTGAAATCTCAAAGCATTGATTTATTCATCTATTCACTGATTGATTCAATATTGACTGAAGGTCAACTCTGTCAAACACCATCTCTGTTCTTCAGGAACTGGGAGTTCCTTACCTATAAAGACACAGAAAGGCACATGGAACTCTCCACCCCCAAGGAATGAAATAAACTGCCTTGAGGCTCAGATCGCATGGGGTGGTATATGAAGCATAGAATTTAGAATCAGCCTTGAGTTTGAATTCTGTGCTGTTACTTAGCTGTGTGACCTTGGATGGCTCATTTAGCCTCTCAGGACTTTCCTTTCCTTAGTAAAATGATAATCATGCTAATCTCAGAGATTTTGTGATTTAATCCCCAAATAAGTAAAGTGCCTGGTGCATACCAAGCATTCTAATATTGGTGATTATTATTAAGGACAAAATAAGTAGGTGGCATTGCCCTGAGAGTTCAGATGAGGGAGCTATGAAGTCAGGAATTTTTCTGGCTCAGTGAAGTACTTAGGACTTGAATACTGTTCATTGAGGACAGCAAACCTTTTGTTTTTCTTTTTCTTTTTTTTATTTTATAAAATAATTAATATCTATTATTATAGTAGGAGGACCTCCACCTTATAGATGAGGAACTGAAGCTTACAGAGGTGAAATTATCTGTTTAAGGTCATATAGCTAGGAAGTGGTATAGCTGGGGCTAAAACCAGGGCACATAGCATTTCCAGCTTTCCCAATGCTTTTTGTCAACTGTCCTCTGGAACCTTCTTCCACTTTACCTGCTTCCAAAACTTAGAACCCTTGCTAGTTTGGGCATGGTGGCTCATGCCTGTAATCCCAGTGTGGGGCCAAGGTGAGAGGATCACTTGAGGCTAGGAGTTTGAAACCACCCTGGGCAACATAGCGAAAACCCATCTCTACAAAAACTTAAAAATTAGCTGGGCATGGTGATGCATGCCTGTTGTCCTAGCTACTTGAGTGGCAGAGGCTGGAGGATCACTTGAGTCCAGGAGTTCAAGGTAACAGTGAGCTATGATTGCGCCACTGCACTCCGTCTTGGGTAACAGCAAGACCCTACTAAAAAAAAAAAGATAAAAAGAAAGAATCTTAGAACCTCAGCTGAGTATGTTCTCTGCTATAGAGCAGGTGGCCACTTGACTACAGGCAATGTGGAATAGCAGAAACAGCAATAGTAGTAGCCCATCTTGGTGCTTTCCAGTGGTGCAATGATTTGCTTTCAGGTGGGTGGCTGATGTAGATGCTGCAAAACCTGTAATGGTATCTCGAAGGCCTCAGGTGTTTGGGCATTGATGCAGTTTTGCACATTGTTTCTCACACAGTTCTTCTCTTGTGACTCCAGAGTTACTTCCTCATTCTCCTCTAGGGGTGTGTGTGTGTGTGTGTGTGTGTGTGTGTGTGTGTGTGTGTGTCTTTCTTTTTTGGAGAGGCAGTGTCTACTCTGTCACCCAGGCTGGAGTATAGTTGTGTGATCTCACTGCAACCTTCACCACCACCACCCCCCACAGTCTCAAGTGATCCTCTCACTTCAGCCTCCTGAGTAGCTGGGCCCACAGGTGCCCACACCAGCTATCTTTTTGTATATTTAGTGAAAATAGGGTCTCACTATGTTGCCTAGGCTGTTCTGAAACTCCTGAGCTCAAAGGATCTGCCCGCTTCGGCCTCCCAAAATATTGGGATTATAGGCATGAGCCACTGTGCCTGGCCATGCTCTGGGAGATTCAAGAAGAGAATCTCTGGGCTCCTAAGCTGACCTGATCTCCTTTCCCCTCTACAGACCTCAGATATAGGTTGCCTCCACATGCCAAAAGGAAGTAAAGGGTTTTTTTTCTCTTACTTCCAGAAGCTTCTGATAATTAATGAAGGTTTACTCAGAGGCAGATCTTTTCTTTTCACTGGACCTCAGTTTTCCAGTTTATGTTGCTTGAATCCTGTAACTCTCCACAGTCATGGAGCTGAGTAGAATATACAGCCTCCAGTTTCTTAAGCTAGTGTCTTAAAAACTGAAGTCCTAGTTTCTTTAGGTGTATGTGGCAGGTTCCAGGAAGGACACAAAGCTATGAGATGAATGTGATTTAGTATTCTAGAGCATTAATTTTACTTGTAATAATTTTAAAAATTCGTTGTTTATGGAGTAGAATATAAAATTTGCACAAATAATGAAGACCAAACCTGAGGTTTCAAATAAATTGTAGCTGACTTTCAGTCATCTACCTATTATCTCCCCCTGCCACATCCTCTGTGTCCCTTGGGTATATCCATTCATTATTTTCTGCTGCTTCAGGATTTTTTCCATGGCAGCTTTGAGAAATACTGGCTAAGATCAGATAAGCTGGCTGTCAGGTCAGAAGGAGCCAATAAAGAATTTTCTTTTTCCTCAGGGATAGAGCCATTTCTTGGAGTGGAATGATAAGGACCCTAGTCACTGGAGCCACAGAGGTTATTCCTGGAACTGGAAGCTAGATGCTAAGCTCTCACTTGAAAATAAGGTTTCTCTTTCCTCTGGAATGGAGGTCTCAACTGGAAGCAAAGCTGAAAGCAAGAAAAGCTTGGCTTGGAAAAGGAGTTTAGAGTAGCCTGATAAAATGGTTCACAGCACCCTCATGGGCCTTAGAGATTTCCTTGTAGCCTGGAGTCAGGAGTCATCCATTTTTGTTCTTTGTTCTTTTTCAGTTTCAACTCTGATTTCAGACCATATTTCCTTCCTGCCACATCCTCAGTTTCTCACTTTGGGACTTCAGTGCAGGCTGAGAGGTATTACTCATCTCTTTAAGCCCTAGAGTCTAAGGAAGTGGAAAATTTATCTTTCTGGTTTCTTTATGTTCACAAAGGAAGAGACAGTGCCCAAAGAGATCAAAACCCCCCACTCAGCCTGAATTCTGGTTTTTTTGTTTTGTTTTGTTTTGTTTTGTTTTGTTTTTTTTTGACACTGCTTTAGCTTTTACTTCGTCCAACTTCTCAGAGTTACACTGGATCTCAGAAATACTTAGTCACCACGATCCTCCTTCTCTTATCACAGCCCTACCCCCACCCAATAGTGAAAGAGACAATGTGGTACAAAAAGAGGCTAAGGGGCTCACTCCTGTGATTCTGGGACTGGCTACTTGGTCTGTGCCTACCTCACTTCCTTTCAGTGGTAGAGTCTCCGAGCCTCTACAATTAGTCTGTTAATACAGGCAAAGGCCAGTTGCTGCTTGTCTGAGACCATTTTATGTTCTTGCAACAAAATACCTGTGGCTACGTACTTTATAAAGAAAAGAGGTTTATTTGTCTCATAATTGTAGCAGCTGGAAAGTCCAAGAGCATGGCACTAGCACCTGCTCAGCCTCTGGTGAGGGCCTTTGTGCTGCTTCATAATGTGACAAAAGGTCAAGTAATTCACAGGGACAGGGTCCCCATGACCAAAACACCTCTCATTACACACCACCTCTTAATGATTCAACCTCCCAGCACTGCCACTGACAATGAAGCATCAGCATGAGTTTTGGTGGGGACAAACCACATCCAAACCATAGCACTGCTCTGCTACTTCTGTTCCCGGTCTGTTCTCCCCCACATGACCTAATATCCTGGCCCTTATGGTCCAGCTTCTCTTCAGTATCTTTAGTGGGTCTTTCTCCCTGCCCTCTCCCTCTCTCTTTCTCAACTAGAGTGTTTCTTGGATCTTGCCTCTTCCCACCAATTGCATCTGGACACACTATTCTTCTGCAACCCTGTAGAAAATTATTAGAAATGTTAATTAGGCCTTAGGCCCTATTTAAGATCTAGGATGAGATAAGAGGTGCTTTACAAAATATTTTCTATTCACAAGCACCCACTACCTACATGCTCTGCAAAAAGCCAATATTACATTTCAACATAAACATTCATATTTCTCCATCTGAAACTTTCTGGCAGTTCCTGCTGCCTATTGACTTAGAGTCAGGGACTCACCCGGCCATTGAATTCTGGCAGCCTTTTGAACTTTCTCCATTACCTCCCACCCCACTGATTTTTCTAAACATGTTCCTAATTATCCAGATCAACAAGAGGTAGTTGTGAAATGGGATTGTTTTTATTAACCATTTGCAAAATAACCTTGTAACATAATCAGTACAATGATAGAACATAAGAGAAGAAAGAGATCACTGAGGCCATCCCCCCCATTTTGGATAGATAAGGAAGCTGAGGCCCAGAGAGGAAATGTGCTACCTTAATATCACACAGCTAATTGGAGACAGAGGTGAACATTTTGCCCAGGATTCCTGATAATTGATCCAAGCTACGAAAGGGAAGAGTGACCTGGTGAGCAATGAAGGTTGATGAGTTGAGGGACATGGCTTCTCCCCAAAGTGGTTGTTGCTTCGGTCTAGTGGGAACGCCAGGAAGCATATCTCGATGCAGAAATGATCAAAGTTTATTATCTGAATAGGATATTTGGGCCAAAAGAGAGACAAGGCAATTAATCGCCTGAGAATCCCAGGATTTCTAAGTTCATATGGGCACTTGGCATTAGGAGATAACATGCTAGAGAAGAAAAGGTACAAGCTTTAGAGTCAGACACATCAGGGTTCTATATGGCTCTGTAATTTTAGATGCATTACCTCTCTAAGCCTAAGTTCCTCATCTATAATATGGGTATAATTGCTCTCTCACAGGGTTTTTTACTGTTCAGTGCCTGACACATGATTGGTGCTTTTTTCTTTGGGGCCTCTGAGCTCTAGATTGTAAACTCTGGGTGTGACTGTGGGTCCTGACTTTGGATGCATAATAGGAATTTTGTAGATATAGTGTTGGCATGTATATGTGTATCTTTGTGAGTGTGTGTGTGTGTATGTATATGTGTGTGTGTGTATTTTGAAGGAAGATATTAATTTGCTTATAAGGGAAGGACATCAACAACACTGGGTCCTTGTTCCCTGCTTCCATCTCTAGGTACATGTCTATGATTCTTTACTCAACTTACCCTAACCTTCCACTAGCATCCTTCCCCTAAAAAACAAAATAAAGAAGACTGCCTAATACCAGCCTGACCTCATTAGGATGTGGCTCAGCTTCACCGCTGCCATCGACAGTGGTGGTTATGCTGGGGTTGAGCTGACAGCCAGACCATTAACATGCTAATGTCAGGGACTAGAGAACAGAGCTCATCTGTCTTCTCTTGGCAAGCCTCCCTTTCCTGCCCACTGTTCAGCCAGGAGGCTCAGGACAACAGGGGATGCCTCAGCTACTACACTGAGGGACTTACTCTATTTCTACCCTCATTTCCACCCTAAACCTGTGTAAGAGGAATCATGACTGGACTCTTATCAGAGTTGGAAAAAATTGTCTCAGATCCCAGGCACACCACGGTTTCAGGATCCTTCACAGTCTCTGCTTTGTCTTCTCAAACATTTTTTATTTGGGGTATTGTAAATGGAACTCAGTCTTAAGGGTGTGGGTATTAACCCCAGTTGCTAGGATAAAGGACAATATATGGGAGCAACCCAAGGGAACAAGATGCAGGAGTTAATCCAACCATCTTCACCTTCAGTCTTTAATCCATCATGGAAGTGGGAAGTGGCCTGACATTTTAGAGGGAGGGAGGAGGTGGCAAAAACTACTGGATACGCATGGATTTGGAGTCAAACAGACCTGGTTTGAACTCTAATTCTGTCATTCACAACCTGAACATTGGGCAAATTATTTTATTTCTTTGAACCTCATTTTTGATATCTATAAAATAGACCTAATTGTAAGTCTATCATAGGGCTATTGTGAAAATTAAAGGAGATGATGGATGTAGGGTTCTTGCTATGTGTCAGTGCTCATAAGTAATAGATTCCTTTCCTACCTCAGCAGTACTTTGTGCAGAGAGCTGCCGACATCAGTTCTTCATTGCTGCTTGAGTGTATTTTCTTGGCAGACCCTGAGCACCTTAAACCCTTTAAGAACAGAGATCATATGGGCTTCAAACTTTGTGTCCCCTGTGCCTCACACAGGGGAAGTATTCAATCAATGATTGGTTGTTTTGGTTTTCTCTTTTAGGTGGTGAAAACTATTGGCTTGAGGGAAGTTTGGTTCTTTGGTCTGCAGTACCAGGACACTAAAGGTTTCTCCACCTGGCTGAAACTCAATAAGAAGGTAACTGCTTATTCCTCTGTTGTGTTTAGAATTATTTTCTTTTCCAGACCTTTACTTGGAGAGTACCATGTGCTAGTTGGCAAATCCTGGATACCTAGGACTGTGTTCGTGACTGGGTGGTCTGCTGACCACCTGGATCAGAATAAAGACAGAGGCTTTAGCTAAAGCAAAGCTTTTGCTCTGTCTCCACTTTGACTTCCAGCATTTAAAGAAGAGACTCTTTCCTTTCTACTGGGAACTCTAGCTTGAACTTTATTTTGTTTTGGATCAAATCCATTTGTGGCTCTTCAAGAGAGGATTGGTATTCCCTTCATCTCTTCCAACTCAATGGCTTTAGGAGATTTGTTAAAATGAGCCACAGATTCTTGAACTAGAAAAAAAAATCTGAAAGATCTCACAGTCTTATGCTGCCCCTACTCCAGCAGTCAACTGATGCCTGAACCCCGTACAGATGTTTCCCTCTTTCTTGATCTTTTACCTCAACTGGACCCAAAATGGGACAGTTTGAGTCCATGCAAGCTCTCCACTACCCCAAGTAGCATCTCCACAGGAACTTGGTAGACTTCCATCTTCGTATCCTTAAACTGGCTGGCCTTGTCCTTAGAACTCTCCATACTGTCCTGCAGTTTGCTTCCCTGATTGTGTCTAGGAGTAGGTACCCTACTTTCTGCTGGTAGAGTCTTATTTTCCTAGAGTTGAGTCTTTTTCTGGACAAGTGTGGAGCCAATCTAGTAGTCCATTTCAGGCTTTAAAAGATGATCTAATTTGTGCTCTTGTCTAGCCAGTTCTCAAGCCTCAGTCATACATCCTAGTTCTTACTTTGCTAATTTATGAAGTTGGAGGAGACTTATAAGACGAGCTTAAAAGAAGAGCTTATGCCAACCCTCAGAATTTGGGGTAGTTGGATATAGTCAGATGAAAGTGGTTTGAAGACTTCTGATTATCAGTTGGTATTAAGATAATTTTAGGAAGTAATTCCCAACTGAAAGTGATTACAGACATGGAATTCAGTCCCCAACGAAAGTAATATATTGTTTTTCTTAATTGCCAGGAGGGTTGCCATCCAGCTCTTTAAGATTATGCAAATTGATGACCTTTCAGTGTTTCTCCCCACCCTACAGCCACTCCATCACCCTTAAAACTTATTTTTTGAGAGCTCATAACCCTTACTGCTCCTAGGTGACTGCCCAGGATGTGCGGAAGGAAAGCCCCCTGCTCTTTAAGTTCCGTGCTAAGTTCTACCCTGAGGATGTGTCCGAGGAATTGATCCAGGACATCACTCAGCGCCTGTTCTTTCTGCAAGTGAAAGAGGGCATTCTCAATGATGATATTTACTGCCCGCCTGAGACTGCTGTGCTGCTGGCCTCGTATGCTGTCCAGTCTAAGTATGGCGACTTCAATAAGGAGGTGCATAAGTCTGGCTACCTGGCCGGAGACAAGTTGCTGCCACAGAGGTGAGGTGGTTCCCTGCCCTCCTTTGCCTTGGCCAGAAGGGGCTGCAGCCTGCAGCTGACCAATTTCTGCCGCACAGGGGATGCCAGATCTGTTCCTCTTCATTAGGGTCTGTCTGAAGACTGTGTTATGCTGCTCAAGAGACATTTGCATGTAGTGTCATACTCTGTTGTTGTTTTTCTGCCTTTCCAAAGAAAAAGCCTTTCCCCCCCTCTGTCTACCTGATTACAAAACTTTATTACCCTGGAGGCAGGTGCTTATATAGAACCAGAGATTCAGTAATTTCTTTTATCCCTCCCTGGTTCCATTTTCTTAGTTCTTTTTACTGAAAGAAGATCTTATATCAGAAGTTCACAGGGGAGAGAGAGAAATACACAAACCAGGGACATGGGGAACTCAGAGAGTCTTTTAATATTGACAACTAGTGTACAGAGCTTTCTTGCTTCGTATACTTCAAAGTTGAAAGCTTTGAAACACTCATTCTTGTTTTTGAGTCACAATAACACACAAAATGAACAAAGTGGGCATTGTCCTTATTTCCTGGCCGAGGACATAGAGGTGCAGAGGTACTCACATTGACTTTCCACATCTGCTGCAGTTCATCTGAGGCAGAGAGCCAGAGCCAGACCTGGAACTTAGCATCTTAATATTTTAACACTGACTTTTTTCCTACTATACCCAATGGCCATTTCCATAGTCTTTTGGATTTGAAGGAAAAGCTTTGCTTCATTCTGGGAGCCACAGTCCCATTGGAGCTATAGCATATATGCACAACACACATAAGATATTAGGGATAGTGGTTGTACCCTGGGGACTCTACCAGAATCATTGCCATGATATCTGAGAGGGCATGTTTAAAGCAAACCTTTTTTATAATCTGGTAGGTCTGGGAGGTTGGGCCTGTTGGTTTTTCTCAAAGCCATTAGGACTCAATTCTTTGTTCTGTAGCCAAAGGCCATCCTTTCATCTCTGAGCAGTATTCTTATAAACATAGGCTGCTGGTCCCAAGAGGATCTAGGAGAGTGTGTACCTGGCTCCATGAGGTCCATCCCTACTGTTGGCCTCTAAAGTCAGCACAAACTCCTGATACATTACTGTTATGCTTAGGGACTACAGCACATCATTTGATTTTGTGGATAAAAGTACAAAGGAAGATGTTCCCCTTGTTGTTTTTGATCATCCAGTCTTGTAGCTCTCTTATCTTTTAGGCAATTGCTTTTGTCTAGTTTTCTACATTCTTGCTGTAATTTCAGTCCACTTCCAGTGTGATCTCAATTGGTTGACTCTACATCCTCTTTGCATCAACCCTGTAGAAAGCTAAATGAGCTTCCCTTCTCTCCTGCACAGGGGCTTTGTGCTTTTAACTACTCATCACTCATTGTCTTTCCAGAGTCCTGGAACAGCACAAACTCAACAAGGACCAGTGGGAGGAGCGGATCCAGGTGTGGCATGAGGAACACCGCGGCATGCTCAGGTAAGCTTGCCCCAGCAGTGGTGGGCCTCACTTCCCTTACAGGGAGAATGATAATGCGTTCTGGGAAGAGGTGACAGATGACAAGGGACGTTGGTGGATGTGGGAGAAAGAGGAAACAGGGACAATAGAAGACAAACTAGGACCATTACAGGGCTGTTTTCTGTTTGCTTGTTTTGTTGAATGGTGGTAACTGGTAGCCCAACCGGTTTTGACTATCAAGAAATGGAGGGGACCTCAGGATGTCCAGGAAGCTGCTGGGCCACCAAGGACTCCCTCCTTCCTCACCAGAAGGAAATGAGGAAGGAGCTCTTAAACATGGCAACGCATTTTTGAGGGTTGTCTAGTTGCAGAACAAATATCATCATTTTGCCATCACCACATTCTGAGCCCTGCTAAGAATGTGCCTGTATAAGAGGCTGTTATAATGAACTAGAGAAAGAAAATTGCTCCTGTGGTAGCCAACATGCCAGAGGCCAGCAAGGGTCCGTCCATCTTTATTCCCTTTGGGAGCATAGATCCTAGGTTTTTGCTAGGAGATTTTGCTTTGCAAAAGTCATGTTGTGCTCTGTTCTCCATCATCTGCTTGCTTTTTGTCCCCTTTCCTATTCCTAACAGAAAAATCCTTGTCAGAAGTACAGCGCAAACAGGCTTTCTATCTCCCTGGGTCTGACTCACAGGCTCCCTTTTTGACCTGCAACTCTGTGTCATTTAGGGAGGATGCTGTCCTGGAATATCTGAAGATTGCTCAAGATCTGGAGATGTATGGTGTGAACTATTTCAGCATCAAGAACAAGAAAGGCTCAGAACTGTGGCTGGGGGTGGATGCCCTGGGTCTCAACATCTATGAGCAGAATGACAGGTATATCTCAGATCTCTTTTAGTTTATTTAGGTCACTTTAACATCTAGGGTTCACCTTTCACCAAGGAGCAGGGCCATACCTCTTGGGTCTTACCTCAGTTCTTTTTTCTACCTAATTTAGTCCAGTCCAGATGATTTCACAACTTCCCTCAGGCCTCTAAACCCTGTATTGACTAGACTGACACTGTCGATTATGATAGCCACCAGCCACATGGGGGCTATTGAACACTTGAAATGTGGCTACTTTGAATTGAGATGTGCTGTAAGTATAAACTACACACTGGACTTTGAAGACTTAGTGTGAAAACCAGAATGTAAAATGTCTCAATATTTAAAAAAAAATTTATTTACATGTTCAAATGACAATATTTTAGATATATTGGGTTATTTAAACTTACTATAATTTTATTACATCTATTTCTTTAACTAATCTTCATATGGCTACTAGAAAAAATTATATATGTGGCTGGGTATGGTGGCTCACACCTGTAATCCCAGCACTTTGGGAGGCCAAGGAGGGTGAATCGCCTGAGATCAGGAGTTCGAGACCAGCCTGACCAACATGGAGAAACCCTTTCTCTACTAAAAATACAAAATTAGCTGAGTGTGGTGGCACATGCCTGTAATCCCAGTTACTTGGGAGGCTGAGGCAGGAGAATTGCTTGAACCCAGGAGGCGGAAGTTGTAGTGAGCCGAAATCGCGCCATTATACTCCAGCCTGGGCAACAAGAGCAAAACTCTGTCTCAGAAAAAAAAATTATATATGTGACACTAATTCTGTTTTTATTGGATCATGCAGGCCTAGTTTATCTTATTGGGATATATAATTGGTCTCATGTGATGATTAAGTGTCTTTTGGCCCATAATCCACTCACTGTAGTCTTATCTCACTTGCCTATATTTTTCACTTGGTATGCTCTTGGTGAGGATGGAGATCAATAGATTATTGTTCCATATAACTCCTCAATCTTGGAGTTCTTTATTTACCTTCTCTGTAACTTTTGTAAGCTTGGATAGAAGAGACTCAGATAAATAGGGCTGGGGATTCCCTTGAGGAATTGTTACAACTTCCATGCCTCAAACAAAAACATAACGAAACAAACTTGAGACAAGGAATCATATGTTGTATCAGGAGATCCTTTAATGAACTCTTAAGTGCTGGCAACTGACCTGGTGGCATGTGATGACACTGGCTGAGCTGGCACTGAGTCTACCTCCTCCAGAGAGCCTGTTTGGCCAGGCTCAATGGCTCATGCCTGTAATCCCAGCATTTTGGGAGACTGAGGCAGGAGGATTGCTTGAGCCAAAGAGTTCAAGACCAGCCTGGGTAACATAGTAAGACCTCATCTCTATAAAAAAAAAAGAGGTAGAAACACAGAAGCTTGGGTGTGACAGTGAGGGCAAGCCACCAGTTCTCTATGTCCTTCTTGTCTTGCCCTTGTCCTAATGTTAGTGGTTTCCATTTCTGCAGACTGACTCCCAAGATAGGCTTCCCCTGGAGTGAAATCAGGAACATCTCTTTCAATGATAAGAAATTTGTCATCAAGCCCATTGACAAAAAAGCCCCGGTGAGTGATTCCTCTTTCTGATCAAGACAGATATTTGCCAAGGCCTGCACAATGAGCAATCATGCTATTCTATTTTTGTCTTCCTTTTCTGATGTGTGTGTGTGTGTGTGCATGCGTGCGTGTGCACGTGCATGAACAGAAAACACACATAGAGATTGGGAATGGAGGGGGATGCTGATGCCAAGAAATGGCCAGCAGATGTTCTGTACCTGTTACCACTCTGCTACCTGTCTCCCTCACTGTGGATGAGGGAGAGCCACAGGCAGTCTTAAGTACTGCTTCTTAGCTATTGTCTCTGCTGCACTGGGGTTCTGGGGTGGAAACAGAATGCATCTCATATTTCCAAGCCCCTGGGTCCCAAAAGTGGACACTGTTCACATATTTGATTTTTTTTTAAGATGAACTGTTGCTCTGTCACCCAGGCTGGGATGCAGTGGCATGATATGGGCTCATTGCAACCTCGGCCTCTCAAGTAGCTGGGATTACAGGTGTGTGCCACCATGCCCAGCTGATTTTTGTAGTTTTAGTAGAGACAGGGCTTTCGTTTTGGCCAGGCTGGTCTTGAACTCCTGACCTCAGGTGATCCACCCGCCTTGGCCTCCCAAAGTGCTGGGATTACAGGCATGAGCCACTGTGCCCAGCCTTTGATTTGTTTTTTATTTTTGGAGAAAGGGCTCTGGCCAGAGAAGTCCAAATCTCCAAACTTCTTGGTAGAACTTTACTGCTGCCCTCTCAGACTTTTTGGTCAGCATTTCTTTTTGATCATTCATTTCTCTAACACACTCGCCACACTTCTTACCCACTTAGTTGCCTGCAGTTGACAAGACCAGACAGCTGGTGATTGTGGGTAGGGTGGAAAACTGAGCTGAGGGTTTCCTCTTCTGGGATACCTCATGTCTAACAAGGCCCAGTGACCATGCTGAACCTGACACTTTTAATGAAAGCTCAACCGTTCTTCTCCAGCCCTGAGGTATCTGAACTCCTGCTAGGGACTTTACACATATTGTCTCCTTAAACCCTCAGCAACATGGTCAGGTAATTAGTAAATAGCATACTAATTTTATGGCTGACGAAACTGAGGTTAGAGAGATGGAGTGATTTGCCCAAGATCACACCGCTAAAAATGGTAGAGCTGGGATTTATACCTAGGTTATTTGACTTTGAGAGCCTGTGCTCCTTCCACTGTACCCCAAGCTATATGAGACAGTAGCAATGTGTGGTCAGTGGCAGACGATGTGGTAGCTAGCCCATCAGCTGGTGACTTTGGTCCAGTGGTATTTGTAGTAACAGACTCAAACACACTGGGTTTTCTTGTGTGTTTTCTTTATTGCTGCTGCGCTCAACTTTTATCAGAAAAGTTAAGTAACAAAGCCAGCTGAGATCAAGGGCTCATTTTAAAAACAACAACCAGAACAAGCAGTGATCAGATTTATGTGTTCATATATGTATTTGCAGCCTACCTATTCCAAAAAGGATTTAAGGGGCTGGGTCTAGGATTTGCTTTTAGGAGATTGTAGAAACAGTCCAGCCACCCATACCACACCCACCAATGTATTAATTAGGGATCATTTGGCTTCCAAAAGAGGTTACCTGAGACCCAGCATGTTCCCTAATTAGTAGAGAAAGTTTGAATCCTTCAACTTGATTAAGACTAATTTAGGATGCTTTTCATAAGCAAAGATTGAAAGAAATTATGATTTAGTGGGAAGAACACAGGTTTCAGAGTTAAGAAACCTGGGTGTCTAGTCTTGGGTCTGCCTGCTGTCTGATCCTGGGCAAGTCACTTCACCAGTCTGATAATTAGTCTTCCCATCTGTAGGGCAGGAGATTAGATTAAATATTCTTTCCAGTGCTTTTGGATTTAGCTTTTCAGAAGGCAGAAGATCACCTTCACCTGTCCCTCCAAATTCTTTCTGATTACTAATTTCCCACCAGGACTTCGTCTTCTATGCTCCCCGGCTGCGGATTAACAAGCGGATCTTGGCCTTGTGCATGGGGAACCATGAACTATACATGCGCCGTCGCAAGCCTGACACCATTGAGGTGCAGCAGATGAAGGCACAGGCCCGGGAGGAGAAGCACCAGAAGCAGATGGAACGGTAGGTGCTGCATGCTGATGAGGTGGGCCAGGGCCAGGGCAAGAAAGCTTCTCAAAGGTGCCCAGCCTGCTAAGTTAGGGCATGAGACCAACCTAGGACTTCATATATGAGAGGTTAGACACCGATATTCACATTTATACAGAAAAAATTTACCAAGTTTGAGGGGCAGTTTTTACAGAGCTGGATCTGGCAGGAACTTGCCCTGTAGGACCTCACAGTCTAGTAGCAGAGAGAGGAAAAACAATATAACCATAACTCAAGGTACAAAGGTCATGTCTTTCATTCACTTAATAAATATTTATTGAGCAGTGAATAAGAAAAGACCAAAAATCTCTGCTTTTGTGAAGCTAGCATTCTAGTGGGGAGGAGACAGACATAATAAATAAGCAAAGTATGTGGTACATAAGATGGTTAAGAAGTGCTATGGAGAAAAAATACAGAAGAGGGATGGGAAGAAGGGTAAGTCAAGTATTCTGAGGGCTCAAATGGAGAATACCTAGCCAAGGGAGATAAGAAAGTTCCTGGAAGAGGTGCTAGGGCAAGAAAAAGCAAATACTTATTCCAGATTTGTAACAAACTCTGGAAAAAAGAAGCCTAGAGCTGGGCTTTATGGCAGGCAGAATTATACCTTAGGATTGATGCCCTAGCCATAGAGATTACTAGACTTGAAGCACTTCATCCCAGCACAGAGCCAAAACTTGTCTCCCTACAAGGTAGATAGGGCAGGTCTTATTGGATCGTTTTGTACATAGGGTAACAAAAGCAAAGTGGTGACATAGCTAAGGACACCCAGTGGGTTGGTGGGAGAGCTAGGATTCCTGACTCAGGGGAACATTGACAGGGCCCCATGTACACCGGCCTGTGTGGGGCTGTGATACAAGGACAAGGGTATAGAGCTAAGGGAGGGTGGCCCAAACTCACAATCTCTGAGTATGTTGGAAATGTGGGGCTGAGAGACCCAGAGGCAGCAAGCCTTGGAATTTCTCAGGCTTTTTTTTTTTTTTTTTGAGAGGAAGTCTTGTTCTGTCACCCAAGCTGGAGTGCAGTGGCGTGATCTAGGCTCACTGCGACCTCTGCCTCCCAGGTTCAAGCAAATCTCCTGCCTCAGCCTCCCAAGTAGCTGGGACTGTTATGACGCCACCATGCCCGGCTAATTTCTGTGTTTTTAGTAGAGACAGGGTTTCACTATGTTGGCCAAGCTGGTCTTGACCTCCTGACCTCGTGATCTGCCTGCCTCGGACTCCCAAAGTGCTGGGATTACAGGTGTGAGCCACTGTGTTCAGCCTCCCCAGGTTTTTATAGAGCTTTGCTATCCTGTTCTATCCTTTTTATTGCCTTCACTAGTGCTATGTTGGAAAACGAGAAGAAGAAGCGTGAAATGGCAGAAAAGGAGAAAGAGAAGATTGAACGGGAGAAGGAGGAGCTGATGGAGAAGCTGAAGCAGATCGAGGAACAGACTAAGAAGGCTCAGCAAGGTGAGGCTTGGAGTCACCTTGGAGATGGTTTTTTTTCCAGGCCTAACTCTGAGCTGGAGACCCTTTTGCCTGACTCAGACAATGTAGTTCAGGTGTGGCTACAGACTAGAAGAAGGATGCACAAGAAGAGAGCTCAGAACTTTCTGCCAGCTTTGTCCTGGGGTGGGGCATTTCCAGGAAGAAAGCTGGTCTGTCATCTTTATCTCTGTGCTCTTGACTGCCTTCTCCCCTCCTTTTCTGCCCAGAACTGGAAGAACAGACCCGTAGGGCTCTGGAACTTGAGCAGGAACGGAAGCGTGCCCAGAGTGAGGCTGAAAAGCTGGCCAAGGAGCGTCAAGAAGCTGAAGAGGCCAAGGAGGCCTTGCTGCAGGCCTCCCGGGACCAGAAAAAGACTCAGGAACAGCTGGTAAAGCCGTAGGATGGGCTGGGATTGTGGGACCTGAGCTTTCTTCCTTGTCTGCCTACTTATTAATAGCTACTTTTGGTTAGAAGATGGCTCTTTAGAGCAGGCTACCACTCCGTGGGCCTCCAGCAAATAATTCATTCAGAAACAAGCTGAGAAGTCACTAGTGTGACCCAGAAATTTTTGCAGTCTTCCCTAACCCTTAGGTTTTGTTCAGATTTTTGACCCTTGGGTATCTGAGCTGATTGATCTGACAAAGGAAATGGAAGGAGGAAGGAACAAAAGGGACTCATACTTGAGTTCCTACTGTATGTTGCTGTGTTGGCAATATTTCCCATTTCCTTATTTATTTCTTCTTCCCAGTAACCCTATGGGATTAACCTCATATGAGATATTATGCCCAGATAAGGAAATTAGAGCTCAGAGAAGAGACTCACCAAAGGTAACACAGTTGTGGTTAAATAAGGATTAGAACCCATTTCTGCCTCTATTTGAAAGCTTTGCTCCATGAAATCACATGCAAAACTATGTGTCTATGCATTTTTGGGGAATTTGGCATCCATACTCTCATCACAGTTTCCAAGCATTCTGTGACTCAGAAGTTAAGAACCTGTGGGTCCAAACTCCTTGACAAACACTCTTGCCCTGTACTGTCAGAGGTGAGAGTAGAGGGAGCCAAGACCTGTCTCTCAGGAGGAAGCTGTCATGGGAGATTTTCTCAAGGTGTGCATAAACTTTTCTTCCTTGTTCAAATCACTTTGTGACACGAGTATCTTTCCTGTACTTGTCCTGGGAAGAGTCTTAGTAGAATCCTGAGCATTCTAGGATATCAGGAAAGGATCTACCACTTCAGGAAGTGACCCAGCGATGGCCAAAGCTTTACTGAGGCCCCTACTGCATACTTGGCAAGAGGGGTAGGAGGAGAGATAATGAGGAAGGGACAGAGATGGCATGTTGTTTGTCTTCAGGAGGCCTATAGTCTAGGTGGGGGAGCTCTGACTTATAAGGAAGTGGTGGTCAGGGAAGATGGGACTGGAATAAAGTGATCTGGTAAAAGAGTCTCTGAGGCAGCAAGCAAGTGGAGCAGTAGGTTCTTTACCAGTTCCCCAGGGGAACTGGAGTTGAGGACATCTAGGCCCAGAGGACCAGAAGGCCCAGCTCTCACAGGCTTCCAATTTTTCCGTAGGCCTTGGAAATGGCGGAGCTGACAGCTCGAATCTCCCAGCTGGAGATGGCCCGACAGAAGAAGGAAAGTGAGGCTGTGGAGTGGCAGCAGAAGGTAAGACACAGGGCCTAGAGCAGAGCATTGAGGGAATGGGTACCATATGCATAGGTTACAACTCCTTAGATTCCTTATGGTTTGGGCTCCCTCCCTCTTTCATAATTCCCACAGCAGGCAGCATGGGAGAAGGTACTCATGGTTTCCTCAGATACTTACTGGAGTTCTCCAGTACCTTTAGGAAGTTGGTATAATGGCTTCTGTTTTACAGCTGAAGAAACTAAGGATCAGGCAGATGAAATGATTTGTCCTACTCGGTGTCTGCCTCTTGCCAGACTGTTCTAGGCATATATAGGATGCCACAGTTTAAGTGGTCTGACGGTTTTTCTCTCCTATCACTGGACAGGCCCAGATGGTACAGGAAGACTTGGAGAAGACCCGAGCTGAGCTGAAGACGGCCATGAGTACACCTCATGTGGCAGAGCCTGCTGAGAATGAGCAGGATGAGCAGGATGAGAATGGGGCAGAGGCTAGTGCTGACCTACGGGCCGATGCTATGGCCAAGGACCGCAGTGAGGAGGAACGTACCACTGAGGCGGAGAAGAATGAGCGTGTGCAGAAGCACCTGAAGGTATCCAAGTAGGGTCAAGGGTCAAGGAAACTATATGCATTGATTTAATAGCCCATGGCATTCCCTAGACCATCATGGGGGATAGGTATAAGATCCTGTCCCAGTGCTGTATGGGAGCTCAAGTCTTTCTTAAGTGAAAGCTTTAAGGATAGGTACCTCTCACTTATTAATCAGACCTTGGGCTATCTCTTCCCTTTTTGAGCTTTTCTCTCTGCCCCACCTCCCACTCACTCCATTCACCTCTTACATTAAGAAAATATCTAGCTGACAAAATTCTCACCTGAATCTTTGGTATGTTGTTCTACTCTTAAAGGATACCCATTATCAACTGGTCCCCTAAGTTTGTGTGATTTTTTAAAAAATTCTTGCCCCACTGTAGTTCTAGCAGAATTGGAAATGACACACACACACACACACACACACACACACACACACACACACACACATACATATATATGTATACTTATATGTGTATATATATGTATACTTATATGTATATATATAGGGAGAGAGGGTGAATAAGAAAGAAGGAAACAAAAGTCTGGTCAAATAACGGGAGGTAAAATGAGAGAAAGCCATTGACATCCATGTTCCCGTGCATCCTCACAGGCCCTCACTTCGGAGCTGGCCAATGCCCGAGATGAGTCCAAGAAGACTGCCAACGACATGATCCATGCTGAGAACATGCGACTGGGCCGAGACAAATACAAGACCCTGCGCCAGATCCGGCAGGGCAACACCAAGCAGCGCATTGATGAATTTGAGTCCATGTAATGGGCACCCAGCCTCTAGGGACCCCTCCTCCCTTTTTCCTTGTCCCCACACTCCTACGCCGAACTCACCTAACTCATGCTGTGCTGGAAGCACTAACTAGAGTAGCCCTGGAGTCATGCCAAGCATTTAGTGTAGCCATGGGACCAAACCTAGCCTCTCAGCCCCCACCCACTTCCCTGAGCAAATGAATGGCTCACTATGGTGCCAATGGAACCTCCTTTCTCTTCTCTGTTCCATTTAATCTATCTTGCTAGAATATCCCACTTCTGTAGCCCAGAGGTACTTCCGACTTGATTTTGCAAACACCCTTACACTTACTGTTGTCCTATGGGAGTCAAGTGTGGAGTAGGTTGGAAGCTAGCTCCCCTCCCCTCCCCTACCACTGCCTTCTTCTTCAGGGTCCTGAGATTTACAAGGTTGGACTATTACAGGGTTTAGGGAATGAAACAGGACCTTGGCTATCTGCTCTAGTATGTCAACTGACCTAGAATTTGGCCTCCCAATGCTCATCCCTTTTAGAGTTATTTGGACTTTGTAATGATTGGAGGATAAAGAGATGTTCAGTCATTTTTGTTTCTACCTCCCAGATTGGGCCTGTTAAAAACTCAGCCTCAATAAGCCTTGCCATTGACTTTAGGGACTCAGTTTCTCCCCAGGGTGGATGGGGGAAACAGTGCCTTCAAGAGGCTTCACCAAACATACTAGAAGGGTATTCGCCATTCTATTCTGGCAAGGCTGAGTAGAAGATCCTACCCCAATTTCTTACAGGAGTATAGGCCTGTCTAAATTGAACTCTATGGGCAGAGCTACCCCTTACTTACTATTCCAGATCTGTGGTCACTTTGTGGGATCTGCCCCTCCCAGCTTCAATATGCAAATCTTCTCCATCTAGAACAGTAGGTATGAGTATCTAAAAACCCAGCCAGCCCCATCAGGACTCTTGTGAAAAGAGAAGATATGTTCACACCTGGCTTCAGTATTTTCCCTGCCAGCGGTTTTATGTCACTTTCCCTCTCAGAGCTACTTGGGCCACAGCTCCTGCTCCTGCTGCCCAGCCGTTCTGGCCTTGGCATCTAGAGCTTGATGCCAGTAGGCTCAACTAGGGAGTGAGTGGAAGAAGCTGAGTATGGTGAGAGAAGCCTGTGCCCTGATCCCAGTTTACTCAACCCTCTCAAATCCCCCAAATCCCCTGCTCATCACTCCCCTCCAAAGTGGTGACTGGGCCCTGCCTCTGTTTGACAAACCTCTAACCCAGGTCTTGACACCAGATGTTCTGCCTCTTGGAGGTGTAAACCAGAGAGCTGCTGGGGATTCTGGCCTAGTCCCTTCCACACCCCCATCCCTTGCTCTCAACCCAGGAGCATCCACCTCCTTCTCTGTCTGATGTGTGCTCTTCTACTTTCTACAGTATTATGTATTCCAGTGATAACTAAATATTGATTTTTACCTTCCTTGCTAATGCAACCTTAGAAGATATTAGTCTCGGGGTAGGAACATTTTGGCCTCATTGCTTTACCACCCCCACACCTGGAAAGCATATATTATATCACAAAATGACATTTTGCCAAAAATATTAATATAAGAAGCTTTCAATATTAGTGATGTCATCTGTCACTACAGGTCATACAATCCATTCTTAAAGTACTTGTTATTTGTTTTTATTGCTCCTGTTTGTCTTCTCCCCAGGGTTCAGTCCCCAAGGGGCCATCCTGTCCCACCATGCAGTGCTCCTAGCTTAGAGCCTCCCTCAATTCCCCCTGCCCACCACCCCTACTCTGTGCCTGACCTTGTGTAGTCTTATGTGCATTGCTGTGAATTATATTGACACTCACTTGGTGATATGCCCTATATTGGCTAAATTCAAACCTGGAATTGTGGGGCAATCTATTAATAGCTGCCTTAAGGTCAGTAACTTACCCTTAGGGAGGCTGGGGAGAAAGGTTAGATTTTGTATTCAGGGTTTTTTTGTGTACTTTTTGGGTTTTTTAAAAATTGTTTTTGGAGGGGCTTATGCTCAATCCATGTTCTATTTCAATGCCAATAAAATGTAGGAAGACTTCACAGTGACTCAGTCTTTCTTTTTAGTATGAATGGGTAACTGTAAGATATTTCACTGCAATTTCTATTAACTCTATAGATTACCTTCTTATCCTTGGTCTCATTTCATCTCTACCTCAGTTCTATGGAGAGGGATGATATGACTATCCCCGTTTTATACAGGAGAGAATGGGCTCAAAAGAGTAGAATAACTTCCCAAGGTCACAGAACTGTCTAACTTAATAGCCTACGCCCTTTCTGTAGTTCCAGGCAACTTTTCTAGTGTAGATCATCCTGCATTGACCATGTGATGCTACTGGACTTGCTTGGCATTGTGACCTAAGAGGTACTTATTTGTATCTCTTGATTTCTCTTGGGGTGGTCAGGCCCTGTCCTGCCTCCTTGTCAGGAAGGCCTTCAGGCTTTTCCCACCTCCTACTATCCTCACATATTGTAGTGCCAATAAAGGTCAAGGAAACTACCTTGGGCCCTATTGCAGAAGGCAGTGGGGAATGGAGTGTAAAGTGAGGATCGAGAGTGTGTGTATGTACAAAAGCTATTGGGTAGTACTTAATAGTTTATAAAACATGTATATTTGAATTCTTTTTATTAACTTTTTTCTTTTGCACTCTAGCCTGAGCATATAAAACATGTATAAAACATTTTGTAGCCTAGATACAGTTAGCCTCATTTTGCAGATGAGGAAATTGAGGCCAGACAAACCTTTTAAACTGTCCTGGACCTGGTACTCTCACCAATTTTTTTCCTGGTGAGTCAACACTTGGAAGGAAAAGCAAGTTATCATATACTATTTTCTTCTTTCTTTTTTTTTGAGATGGAGTCTCTCTCTGTTGCCCAGTCTGGAGTAGAGTAGTGCAGTCCCGGCTTGTTGCAACCTTCAAGTGATTCTCCTCCTGCCTCAGCCTCCTGAGGAGCTGAGACTACAGGCACGCACCATCACACCTGGCTAATTTTTGTGTTTTTAGTAGAGATGGGGCTTTGCCATGTTGGCCAGACTGCTGGCCTCAAGTGATCCATCTGCCTCACCCTCCCAAAGTGCTAAATGGATTCTCCTCTGGAGCCTCCAGAAGAAATGCAGCTTTATGGACACCTTAGTTTTAGGTCAGTTTTAGCCCATTTTGGACTTTCATCTTGTTACTGAAAAGGGGTTCGACCCAGACCCCAAGAGAAGGCTCTTGGATCTCGCACAAAAAAAGAATTTGAGGCGGGTCCATAGATTAAAGCGAAAGCAAGTTTATTAAGAAAGTAAAAGAATGGTTACTCCATAGGCAGAACAGCCATATGGGCTGCTCGATTGAATATACTCATAGTTATTTTTGATTATATGCTAAACAAGCAGTGGATTGTTTATGAATATTCTTCAAAAGGGGAGTTATTTCCCCAGAACAGAGGGTCTCTCCCCTTTTTCCAAACATTGCCATGGCATTTGTAAACTGTCATAGTGCTGGTAGGAGTATCTTTTAGCATGCTAATGCATTATAATTAGCATATAATAAGCAGTGAGAACACCCAGAGGTCACCTTCATTGCCATGTTGGTTTTGGTGGGTTTTCGCTGGCTTCTTTACCGCGTCCTGTTTTATCAGCAGGGTCTTTGTGACCCGTATCTTCTGCTGACCTCCTATCTCATCCTGTGACTAAAAATGCCTAACCTCCTGGGAATGCAGCCCGGTAGATCTCAGCCTTTTTTTTACCCAGCCCCTATTCTAGATGAAGTTGCTCTGGTTCAAATGCCTCTGACAATCTGACCTCTAGAACTACAAGGTAATAAATTTGTTCTGTTTGAAGCCACTATAGCATTGTTCTCCATTTCCCTATTTCTTGAAAGTCCTTATTCTTGAAATGACAATATTATAGAAATGGAGAAGGGAACAAATTAGTGGTTGCCTGCAGTTAAAGAATAAAGCAGGGGACAGAGCACATGTGAGAAATGGATATGGCTATGAGACAGCAACAGGAGGGATCTTTGTAATACCTAGTGTCTTGACTATATCAATGTTAAAATCTTGATTGTGATATTGAAGGATAATTTACAATATGATAACACTAGGAGAACATGAGTAAATCATACATAAGATCTCTCTGTATTATTTCTTTCAACTGTATGTGAATCTACAAAGATCTTAAAAGAATAGTTAAAAAAATAAGGGGTAGAGATGCTGGGTATATATCAAAGAGCAATGAATGCTTATTTCCACCAAAAGACATAGCAATACTATTTGTAATAGTGGCAGTCTGAAAATTAGCTAGACTGTCATCAACAAGAGAATTAGTAAAACAATGGACATGGATGAACCTGGAAACCATCATTCTCAGCAAACTGACACAAGAACACAAAATCAAACACCGCATGTTCTCACTCATAGGCGGGTGTTGAACAATGAGAACACATGGACACAGGGAGGGGAGCATCACACACCGGGGTCTGTGGGGGGAGAACTAGGGGAGGGACAGTGGGGAGTGGGGAGTTGGGGGAGATAGCATGGGGAGAAATGCCAGATATAGGTGAAGGGGAGGAAGGCAACAAATTACACTGCCATGTGTGTACCTATGCAACAATATTGTACGTTCTTCACATGTACCCCAAAACCTAAAATGCAATAAAAAATAAAAT
>CAUYQU010025521.1:0-12617 GCA_963574635.1 Cheracebus regulus | reverse complement strand
GAACAACTAGACTTAACAAATATTTACAGAACTCTCCTCCCACAAATCCACAAAACATACATTTTTCTCAGTATCACATTATACCTATTTAAAAAGTGACCACATAATTGGAAGTAAATCACTCCCCAGCAATTGCATAGCATTTCACACGTTTAAATAAAATATTGGTTGGCTGCTTATTTGTTATTTTCATCTCCTATTCCTTCCTGTCTCCATTGTTAAGCACAATTATTGGCAAAAAAGAGGTGTTTAATACCCATTTTTAGACTGTATTGTAGTCTGGGCAATAAAACAAGAATCCCACTCTCTCTCCCTCTTTCTCTTCGTCTTTCTCTTCCTCTTTCTTTCTCCCTTTCATTCTTTTTTTTCTTTCTTTTGCTGTTTCTTTCTTTCTCCTTTTCTCTTTCTAAAAAAAGAAAAAAAATTTAGAAAATAAAAATTCCTCTCCTAATAATGTACATAACTAATTCTACCAAATCCTTTCACTGAGAGTAGTTGGAAAAGATATTTTTCCAAATATATTTTTAAAGTTATTGAAAAGCTACTAAGAATAAAGGATTATCAAATCAAGATACAGATTTAAAAAATCAAAGGATTAATAAAGGCTTTTCTCTCTCTCTCTCCCCTAGGAAGAGAGGCCAATTCCTGAGAAGCTGAGTGGGCTTCTGAGAGTATCACAGGGCAGGAAATTTGTTACTGTAATCCATGACTGGCTATGTCAGTAGTGGCAACCTTTCTTCTTTTGGTGAGAACAGTTGCTTTCTACAGTAAGGTCAAAATAGGATTATGGGGAATGATGATAACCTTGCAAATCAATTGCTGGTTTTTGAGAGTTTTTTTTTTAATCATTTCTTTTCTCTTTCATTTTAGCATATTAAGCATGGCATTTCCCATACTGCCAAAATGTGAAGAGGATGCCCCATAAACAATATGACATCTCTGTAAGAGAAGATACAGTTAAAAAAAGAAATTAGAAACTTCACTACTTTTCCAATTTTGAGTATCTGTTCTGGGTTTGTGTTTCTGGCAAACTCTGATTTAATAGTGTCAGGTCTTCTGTCCTTTGTAGGTCACACCCCTCAGCACTATGGCAGACAGTTTTTTTCACGGAGCTTAGGTTAGCTCTAGTTTAATTTTTCTTCCATTGTGAATTTTTATGCATTACTTCCCTACTCCATAACCTTAGCAGCTTAGTAAACAATAGCCCATGTGTTATTTTGTTGTCCTTGTTTTTCCCCAAGAAAACTTGATGTGAATCATTTCTTTTTGAATGGGTATTGGAACTAATTTCAAGTTCTACTCATGTAGTTATTGTTGTTTCCCTTCCTCTTCCAGTTTTGATTTTTTTTTCATTGCATAGTTTCCTGTGTTTCATTTCCATTCCACACCCTGAAAACCACTCCAGTACAACCCAGAACATTTATTCTTCTTCTCCTTGGAGTGTCCATTCTGCAGAAAATTCCTTGGGTTTGGCTTCTCATTATTTCCAAATACATAACAATGCCTTCCAATTCACAGCTACCCATTATTCCCAATTTCATCATCACTTTTTGCCAGATGCCAAACCCACCAACAGGCAGGATATTTACCTCAGGGCACTTACCATTATAAATTGCAAACTCTGGTGATTCAGTGTCCATACTCAATTTGAAAACAATCAGCAAGCCTCTTTATTCAATTAAGCAATACCAAAACAGTAAGTGCATCATCAATTATGTTATTCATTCCATTATTTATATCAACAAAATACCCAGTTATGTTAGATAAGTGCCAAATTATTGTAGAATTTTGTCCCAGGTGGAAGTGAGTTTTGATACTTTTTCTAAAAAGTCAGAATAGGTAATAATTCCATGATCATTGATATTATCCTGTTATGTATTCAGACCAGTGCAAATGTCTGGGACATTTTCATAATTTATGACGTTCAAATTGTTTCAGATAAGCCTGAGCCTGTACAATTATTATTGTAATAATTTGATTTTAAAGAGTCACCAGTGCATTAATAGCTTTTCCAAAAAAAATGGTGAAAAAGACATACATCAATTGTAAAGCACACCTTTATATCAGATATATTAAAATGTAAGCCAATGTGCACTTCGGGATCAAGAACATCCAGTAAAACCCTCAATCTCTTATACAACAACACATGTTGATCATTTTCTAACTACCAGGAACTGTGCTCGGAACTGGACACACTCAGGTTAATAACATAGCCTAGTCACTGTTCTCAAATGGTGCTCAGGAAGCGGAGGAGAAGAGAATGTCAATAGATAATTGAAACACAAGGTGTCAGGTAAAGGTTCAGTTCAATATCCAGTGAAGATTTTTGAGCATTGTGTCAGACGTTCACTATTAAAAAGATTTAAAACCAAAAAGTATGTGTTTCAAGTCAAAGATTAATGAAGAAAAAAAAATAAGAAAAAAATGCAATCTGTAACCCTAGACTGGAAGTGCAGAAAACGGGGCAGAGGAATCAATGGAGCTCAAAGGGTATGCTGGCCAGCAGGTCCCTGGGGGAGGTGAAAAGCTGAGCAAAGCAAAGCACCAGGACCACCTATAAATGCCATGGTGGGCTGGGGCCATGGTGAGCCTTTCCAGGTAGCCTGCGGATAAAACTTGAGAAGTAAAATTAATTCTAAACCTCCTAACCAACTGAATGGACCATCTTTTGGCCAAGAAGACCCCAGAGTAACCTCGAAAACTGAGTTATCCTCCATGAACTGAGGTCAGACAGGCTTCCTCCCTCAGTACTGCCATTAGCTTTTCTTCCCTAAGGGCTAAACTGAAGCCAGCCTTTTCAGAAGACTCCATCGCTGATATCATCTAATCTCCTGATGCTACCCCTCTTCTTTTGCCTGATTAGAGACCACGAGGCATGGAGTGATTCTGGCAAGCCACAGAGAATGCACAGTGAGAGTTTTTGCATGCTCTGCTTCACGTTTTGATGTCAGAGGGCCAAAAATTCCACCCTCATACTTTGCATTATTTTGTACATGAAAGCTGTCTGTGAAGAGGTACAAAAACACAACTTCCTGCGTGTTCCTCCTCTCAAAAATATTCATGACTCTTTTTTTGGCTGCATAGTATTCCATTGTGTACGTGAGGTCATGTCTTTTTCAGAGACATGGACAGAGCTGGAGGCCATTATCCTAAGCAAACTAACACATGAACAAAAAAACTAAATACCACATGTTCTCACTTATAAGTAGGAAACAAACTTTGAATATGTATGAACACAAAGGGAGGAGACACAGTGGCATATTTGAGGGTGAACGGAGGGAGGAAGCGGAAGAGTCGAAAACTATCTATTGAGTACTGTGCTTATTACCTGGGTAACAAAATTCTATACACCAAACCCCCATTACATGCAATTAACCTGCATAATAAACCTGCCCATGTAACCCTGCACCTAAACATTAAAAAGAAAATCATGACTTCTTCCATAACTTACTAAATATGTATATTTGATCACCCTGTTCAGCGTTAATTTCTGTTCCCTTTGCCCCTTCTGGCCAGAGACTCTGCTCCCAGCCTGTCAGAATGGCCACCCTGCAGGCTGCAACCCTTTAAGAGAAACAAAGCTCTCCTCTCCACATTTATGAGCCTGTCATCCTCATTCTTCAGTTGCCACACCTAAGGAAAGAGCCCTGGGGATGAAGAAGGTAAGAAGCCATTCTTTGCCCCAGTGGAGTGAAGCTAGTATTTCCAGCCTTTCCCGAGTTAGGTGAAATGAGGAGAACCCTAAGTCTCCCCTTCTCCCTTCCCTTCTCTACTTTCCCCTTTGCCTCTCTCATCCCCTCTCCCCTCCACTCTTCTATTTCCCTGTGTCTCTCTTTTCTCCTTATCCATCCAGATGCATAGAAAACATTTACATTTTAAGTGTTTGGCCTAGAAATCATAGAGCATGTATGCCCAAGCTTATGCAGTAATATTAACTAACTTTGAAACCTCAGGGCTGCTTTTACTCACTCTCTTTTTGCACTTGCTCCTGGGTTCAGAGACACAGGCTGAGAGACTTTGATTTCCGTGTTCAGTTTTCGATGCCTTCTGATCTGACTGAATTTATTCTTTTCCTGCCTCTGCTGCAACTCATGGCTTCTCTTGTACATGATGATGCTCCTAAAATGTATAAATTGTCATTTTGCTGTGTCAAGAAGAGATGTTAGTCTTATTTGATGTGCTTGAGGAAAGTAGCTTTCCCAGGTCTCTTTGGGGGGAAAAATATGTTTTTTCAATTAAAATGCATCCCCGTGAGCTCCATATTTCTCAAAGTTGCACTACAAGCTGTCCTTAACTGGAGGGAGCCCTATTCACCCTGAGTGTCCCAGGCCTCAGGAGCTCCTTGCCTCCTTGCAGGCAAGGGGAGCCTGAGCAGGAGTAGCTCAGCATAGCTCTATCACTAAAGAAAGAGTTTGAATTTCAAAAACCCACATCAGAGCCAGTGAAGTTCAAGAGAGAAGTACAACACACCTTTTCTCCAAGGATTACTGGATAATGGCTTTTAAATAGACTTTTGCAAACCTCATACCCAACAGGGGCCCTGGAGACTCTTTCTGCTGAAATGGGAGAGTTCCCTGACTCACTTGTGGGATGTGTGACAGGGACGTGGTTTGTCTGTTCAGCTGCTGCTTTGTTCTCAAACCCCTTACAGGAGGGGGAGCACACGGACTGGCAGGTGCAGGAACCAGGGCAAGCGCTTTTTGGCTTCTGTCTCCATGGTATCATCTAAGGGTGGGGCCTGCAACTCCCAAAGCCCCAATGGGCACGTTACAGTACTCTTTTAGCTCTGCTGTCCGCAGATAGCTTAAGTGTTAACCAGCTCAGTGTCCTCTTGGTACCCAGGTCCTTTTCAGGCATTAAGGAAGTATCAGGTAACATACGGACTTGAAGATTGGTGAATGCAGATGTTTTATTAAGGGGTAGAGGTAGCTTTCAGTGGGATGGATGGGGAGCTAGAGAGGGGATGGAGTGGGAAGATGATCTTCCCCTGAAGTTTGACTGTCCTGTGGTCGACCTCTTCAACCATCACCAGCCAAGCTCCCATTGATGTCCAGATACTCCTTCTTTTCTCTCCTTCTCTGCTGCACCATTCTGCAGTTCTGCCACTCTTTTGCTCCTCTGTTCTTCTGCTTGTGGAGCCTGGAGTTTGGAGTTTATATGGGTACAGGATAGGGGGATGTGGTAGGCCAAAAGGTAAAAATTGGGTGTGAAACTAGAAATGCCTGTTCCCATGTAGGGCTGCAGGTTTCCAGGCTTGAGGGTGGGGTCTTTGCCAGAGAACTGTCCCCTTCTACCCAGTAACTCCCTGCTTCTTGTCCATATCACTGCCTATTTGGTAGGTTCAGAACTGATCAGATAAGAGACAGCTCTTCATTCATCATATAAGTGTATGGTCACAGAAAACCAAGAACATCTGCTAAGTTTCCCAAGAATGTGTAATCCTCTCTTCCTCTAGCAATTGGCTAGAGGAAGAGAGAGACACAGAGAGAGAGTTAAAGTGTGAGACTCTGTGTGGTCCTGAAGTCAATGTTGCCAGGAAGGAAGCTGCCCAGTGCCTCCTCTCATGGTGCTGCCTGGCCAGGGTGACCTCAGGTACAATGTCCCCTCTGTTCAGACAAGTCAGGCTTACTGGGCTGTGGGCTCAAAAGGGCTTCTCAGCCCAGAGATGGCCAAACACCGCTATGAAGTGTGGCCAGTAAGAGGCTCTCCCTCCCCATGCACACATTGCTCTTTTACCTATGTCTAAGGAGAGGAGATTGAGGTTTCCCCTCCCACTGTCTTCACCCTCACTTCTTGCTTCAAGACAGCTGGGAAGAATGCTAAGTTAATAAAAATGTCTATTCAGAAAACCCACTGAAAGGGCATGAGCAATTAAGCCTATTCACGGCAGTGAGAGGCCAACAGACAAGCCAGTTGGCCTTGAGCTCAGGCTCGCTAATAATAGCATCATCCAGCCCAGTTCAGAGCTGCCAGGGACTGCAGGATGACATCACCCAGATGGAAACAGAAGGGATGAGCAAACTGCAAGTTTCCAAGGGCTGATGAACACTGGAAGTGGCTTGAGAAAACCCAGGTGTATGTGGGGCTGAGCAGTCCTGTGTACCATTCAGTTTTTTCCTCTATTATGGAGAGGCAGTGATGTTGTGGGAAATTCTGGGTTTGGGCTGCATTCAATTTCACCCTAATTAAAAGCCATGAGGCAACTGTTGACTGAAGCTTACTCACAGTGAAAGATCTACAAAACAATTACTCGTGTGGTCCTTGGAAACCCCCCTCCTATGAGATTCACATTGAGGCACCAAGAGGGGAACAGCGGAGGCAGCCTGGGAAAAGCAGATCTGTCTTGTGTCGGGTTGCACCTTCTGGGGAAGGGTGGGCATAATGGGAACTCTTAAAGAGTTTTTAGTGTTTTCCAGTTCCTGAAATTGGCTGCTGGTAACAAGCAATGAGCATCTCGCTGTAACCTGTCCTCACTGAGGCACACAGCACATGTGCCTTTGTAAGGACACAGGAGAAAAGTGTCCCTTCTGAGAAACATCTGTTGGTCTACTCACATAATACAAGCCTTTGCAGAGCTAATTAGGGAATCATGAGAGTATTGACCCTATGTTAGGTTTGAAAAAAATCAGACACTAGGAAATCTCTTAAATCTCTTCCTAAGCTGAAAATATTATCAGAAATGTTTCCATTTGGACCAAGTCAGAGTTAACCTTCCCACACTCCTCACTTCCTGCCAGAAACTGACTTCATTTTTATAACATAGGCAGGCTGATGATGAATGCCTCTCGTGTTCAGTTTTGACCAAACTTAGAGTAAAATAATTCATATTGTTTAAATTTGAGAGTATTTATTTTGTTTTGATTCAAAAGCAAAAATTGTTATATGTGAAGAACTTATCTCTGAGTGAGTGGGGCACATCACCACATGGCAAATGTTATTGGTGGTTTTTTTTTTTTTTTTTGAGATGGAGTCTTGCTCTGTCGCCCAGGCTGGAGTGCAGTGGTACAATCTCGGCTCACTGCAACTTCCACCTCCTCAGTTTGAGCAATTCCCCTGCCTCAGCCTCCAGAGTAGCTGGGACTACAGGTGCCTGCAACCATGCCAAGCTAATTTTTTTGTATTTTAGTAGAGACAGGGCTTCACCTTGTTGCCCAGGATAGTTACTCTTATAATTGTTACTACTAATACTAAGACTACTACCCTGGGCAGGGAAACTGACAATAATGCTATTGTTTTATATATATAAATACATAGGTGTGTGTGTGTGTGTGTGTGTGTGCATGTGCGTGTGTGTATGTATATACATATATATACACACACACATATATATATGACTGTTAAGAATATTTTTTAGAAGGAAAAGGGAGACTTTTAGTTAGGCTGAGTCTGTCTAGGACTCACAAGCATGCACAGTTTCAAAAAAGGAAGCCTTTCCACTCTTTCCAGCAGTCTATTCTCATGATCCTGTAAAAGACAAGGGAAGGGGAAGGTCAGGATCACTCAGGTTCAATAATCACGATACGTTCAAAGAGAAACGTTTCTGATGAAAGCAGAAGCTCCAAGGAACATCCTGGAGCTGAATGAGTCCTTAGACTCCAGAGCTGTGATGCAGATGGTCTCAGTGGTACTGGAGGCCCTGGATTTATGATCCCCTTGTAGACTACACAAAGGAAGACAGCACATCCAAAGCCTCGAAGCCAGCTTTGCCTGTCTTATTCACTCTGGCTCTGAGACTTGACCTGGGCTCAACAGAAGCTCAGGCGAGACATCTGGAGAATGGTTGTTGCTCCAGAAACCAGCAGAGCCCAGGAAGATTAAATGTAAAGGCAACTTGATAGAAACAAGAGAAAAACCATACAACAGCTAAGCAAAACCTAGAACATAACTGCAGTTAATTTTTAGGTTGAGAGATGAGAATCCCAGGAAAAGGTTTTGCATGAAAGAAAGGAAAAGATAAAATCAGCATTCTGAGGGTGGTGGAGAAGCTTCCTCAGTTTTGCTTGGAAACTTGAGCAATGCACTGATATTAAGTGCATAAGGGTAACTCCTTAAAGGTTGTATGCTGTTTTCTTCTCTTAGCCTCCCACCAGCTTGGCCACTAAGAACTCCTATTATAACTTGAAAATTGAGAAATGTTTAAAACTAAATAATACCTGTTAGAGCTCTGATGTTTCCCTTAGTGTCTTGATTTTTCCCCTGGTATGACTAGCGTGGAATTTAATAATTCTCAGGAAGAAATGTAAACCAGTGTCAACAAAACCATTTTCTACTAGGTCTCAACTAATGAACACACTTTCTGACTACCCACTAATGAGTTATTTCCACTCACATGCAGCATGAGGTTTAGTGGAAGTGAGGTTAAGCACATCCACCTGTGTGCCCAGAAGGAAAGTGAAGACTTTCTGAGGCAGGTCCTATATTATTCCAAACATGGAATAATTTTAAAGTGATCATTTCTTAATCTATTTAAAAGTTTGATTTATTTTTTGGTTATTTTTTTTCCTGATTTTACTCCTGAACACAGGATCTTAATTATGCTTAAATTATGTTCCCATTAAATATAGTCTGTGTTTCCTGAGTATAAAATAAGACATGTCAGATAAGGGAGTTCCCAGAGCCTGCAAGCATTATATATAATTAATATAATGTTAATTGGATCAAATAGATCCCAAAATGTCTGTTCGATTAAAATATCAGATGATTTATAAATGAGTTATTCTTGTTTCTTGGACACAAGACAGTCCGAGGTGGATGTTGTAGATGTACAGGTATTTTCCTGCATACCTGTGATTCAGGGATTGAGGTGTTATTCAACCCTGAGAGAACTTTTTGATCTGCATTCAGCAGGTCATCAGGAAACGAGTGTAGACAATAAACAGCTGCTTCTTACAGGCCTTGAGGCAGCTATGATCATGTCATTTCCACTCACACGCAGCATGAGGTTTAGTGGAAGTGAGGTTAAGCACATCCACCTGTGTGCCCAGAAGGAAAGTGAAGACTTTCTGGGGCAGGTCCTATAAAAGGATAACATATGAGCCACAGATTCTCCCTAAATGCAACATGACAGAAGTATTCAGCCCCATGGTTAGAACTCAGAGACTAGTCCATTTTATAGGTACACACACACACACACACACACACACACACACACACACATATATATATATTCACAAGTAAGGTAGAAAATGAAAACCCACATATAATAACCGTATAAAACTTAGTAATAAGAAATCATATGGTACCCTGAATATGGTAGTTCAAACAAAACATGCTAACATGAAGTCTTACCCAAGACTAGAAGATGTGTAGGAGAAACAAGAAGAAGAGCAATAAGCAAGTGCTAACTAACCTCAAAAACTACAGAACCCAGGATGTGACATCTCCTCTACAATTAGGAACACAGACCAGCAATTGTGTGAATGACATACTGAACTTGGAGAAGATGCCAGAGGCTCCCACTGTGTGTAAGGGCACAAAAAACCTTAAAAGGGCTGTGAAAAGATCAAACAGTACTAGGACTTAAGCTCTTGGGAATTCCAGAAATAGTGTACAAAACACTCTGAAGATATACTGCCAGGAGCTGAGGTCAGAGATACTGTGGGTACAGAAGAGAGACATTATTCAGACACTGGCTTCAGAAGAGGGAGATCTCTGAAAGTATTAACTTTGCAAAACAGAGAATTTATAGCCAGTGCCACCAGCCTCAAAAGCAAGGTCCGTGAGGATCTGGACAATGCAAAGTTACAGGCAAGTGAACTCCAAAATAGGCTTAGCCCTGGCAGATACAGATGTGGCTATAAAAAAAGGATGCATGTATCTGAGCACCTCATGGTAATAATGGAGGAGGAAGCCCTGGAGCTGTAAAGCTGAAAAAGAGCTCTGTCCCATCCCGGCCTAATCTCCCCTCAGTGTTCTCCTGGTACTTCAGGAAAACCCATCTCGTTTAAGCATGGGTAACAAAACAAAGTTACAGTCAAAACATATTTAAATTTATTTTAAGGAAATAAAATAGCCAGGTGTGATAGCTCACATCTGTAATTCCAGCAGTTTGGAAGGCCAAGGCAGGCAGATCACCTGAGGTCAGGAGTTCAAGATCAGCCTGGCCAACATAGTGAAACCCTGTCTCTACCAAAAATATAAAAATCAGCGGGGCATGGTGGTGGGCACCTGTAATTCTAGCTACCTGAGAGACTAAGGCAGGATAATGGCTTGAACCCAGGAGGCAGAGGTTGTAGTGAGCCAAGATCATGCCACTGAACTCCAGCCTGGGTGAAAAAGTGAAACTCCTTCTCAAGAAAAGAAAAAATAAAAAAATCAGAAAAAGAAAAAAATAAAAACCAAATACCTTCTAACAGAAAATAGAAGCACAACAGAAAGAAATGGATTAGATACAATGGACATTGTTAAATGAAGAAAAATGAATTAAGAAATTGAAAAAAATATATGAATGAATAACATAGTAAAAAAAAAAGTTTAAAAATAATATGCCTAGACCTGTGCTTTACAAATATTAATGTGCCTAGGGATCATAATGTGATCTTGGTAAATGCGCGTTCTGGTTCTGTAAGTCTGGGATAAGGCCTGAGACACTGTATTTCTAGTAAGCTACCAGCTGATAAGGATGTTATCTGGCTGTGGATTCCACTTTGAAACACAAAGGTTTATGCCAAGAATTGGCATACTATGACAACAACTGTAGCCAACTGCTTTTCTATATACATGAAGACTTAACGGGACACAGCAACATCCATAAGTTTACATATTGTCTATGGCTACCTTTGTGCTTCAATAGCAGAATTTGTCTTTGTAATAGTGGTCTTGTAGCCCTTTACAGAAAGCTTTGCCAATCCCTGGTCAACACAACAATAATAGTATATGAATAGAGAGAGAAAGAACCACAGCAAGGAACTAAAAATATATTCAGAAATTAAAGTTCAATTTTTAAAAACTCAAGAGAAAATAAATAGCAATTACTATGGAATGACAATTGTTATGGAATGTTTGTATTCCCCTGCAAATTCATATATTGAAGCCTTAATTCCCAATTTGATAGTATCCAGAACTGGCCCTTGGGAGGAAATTAAGGTTAGATAAGATAATGAGGACAGAGTACCCATGATGAGATGAGTGTCCTTATAAAAAGATAAACCAGACAGCTTGTGCTTGCTCACTTTCTCTCAGTGAACTCACAGAGAAGCAGTTATGTAAACACACAGCAAGATGGCAGCCATTACCAACAAAGAAAAGAAGCCTTAGAATGAAACCTATGTTTCTAACACCTTTATTTTGGACTTCTCCACCCTCACAACTGTGAGAAGGAAACATTTGTTGTTTAAACCACACGTTCTACTGCAATTTGTTATCACAGTTCAAGCTGGCTAAGACACCATAGGAAACATGGTACAAAAAATAGAGATTTTTTTTTAAGCCAGAAACAAAAGTACCAGAAATAAAGAGAAATTTTTTATATCTTTCAGAGAAATTTGGTAAGTATAGATGTCAGAAAAATACAAATCATGAATCAATTCTAGTTTGCATCCTGTGTTTGTGTAATTACTAATCATAAAATCATTTTGTATATTTTTAAAGCATAAAATCATTTTGTACATGTTTGAAAATGAAAAAGGAAGAAGAAGGATAAAAAAAGAAGAAGGAGGGGCAGATAAGGAGAAAGAGAAGAAAAAGAAGAGATGGGGCTGGGCACGGTGGCTCAAGCCTGTAATCCCAGCACTTTGGGAGGCTGAGGCGGGCTGATCACAAGGTCAAGAGATCAAGACCATCCTGGCCAACATGGTGAAACCCTGTCTCTACTAAAAATACAAAAAAATAGCTGGATGTGGTGGCATGTGCCTATAGTCCCAGATACTCGGGAGGCTGAGGCAGGAGAATTGCTTGAACCTGGGAGGCAGAGGTTGCAGTGAGCCAAGATTGTGCCACTGCACTTCAGCCTGACGCCTGGCGACAGAGTGAGACTCTGTCTCAAAAAAAAGAAAAAGAGGAGATAATATATGGCCTGCAAAGCCTAAAATGCTTTCATAAATGTCTGCCTATCCTTGTTGTAGAAGACTGGCAAGGGACATTCAACATACATATAATTGGCTTCCCCAGTGAAGAAAATGAAAGCAATAGAAAAAGCAAACATTTAAAACTGCAGTTCAAGAAAATTTTCATGAAACAAAAGACTTGTAAATGCAAGTTGATACCTAGTTAAAGGGTACATTGTGTACTTACAAAATTTGATGCGGTATGATCAACATGGAGAGAAAGTCATTTTGAAATGAATATGTATGTGTGTAAAGGGAGCTGTTGTCCTATTTTTATAGTAACAGAAACTTCTTTTACATTCTCAAGTGCCCTGCTTTAAACAACAAATTATAAGTTTATCCTCTTGGAAAGAGAGTAGCATTAGCCTTTTGATACCAACAGTGCATAGCAGAAGTCACATAGAATTGTGTTAAATATGTTTATTTATTTATTTATTATTTTTTTAATTTTATTTTTTATTGCATTTTAGGTTTTGGGGTACATGTGAAGAACATACAATATTGTTGCATAGGTACACACGTGGCAGTGTAATTTGTTGCCTTCCTCCCCTTCACCTATATCTGGCATTTCTC
>CAUYQU010025520.1:0-19292 GCA_963574635.1 Cheracebus regulus | reverse complement strand
GTGTGGCTCCTCTGCCGGGAATCTCCTGGTCTGTGGGCAACAAAAATTCGTCGGAAAGTGCGGCGTTCACTCGTTCTCTGCGCTTTCACTGGGAGCTACATTCCCGGGCTGTTGCTAATCGGCCATCTTGGATCTCTCTCCAAGAACTGACTTTTTGCTTTGATAATTGTCTGCCTTTCATGTTTGTTTTTAATTTTATTCAAATTAATTTTATTAATTACTGCTTTTATTTTCATTATTTCTTTACCTCAACTTTTCTTAGGTTGAATTTGCTATAAGGTTATATATTTTTGAGGTAAGTTTTCATTCTCATGAAATCATTTACAATGTATTTTAAAAAATGTATTATACACACACACACACACACACACACACACACACACACACACACACACACACACACAGAGTCACTCTCTCTCACATGTATTTGTCTTTCCAAACTTGGTGACTGAATTTCTTTCACAACCCAGATGTAAATCTGGGAGATAAACAGAATGGAATATTTTTAAAAGTTGCCACTGAGGAGTACATGTCCTGGTCAAAAACCTCTGCATAACCTTTCAGGCCCAGACTTAGACAATTACAAATACCTTATCTGTTAGGCCTCGTAGGGGAGAGCTGCCATCCCCCCAAGACTTGGTGACACCCAGGGTACTGCAGTCTGAGAAAGCAGTAACAGTCAAGGACTCAGTCCTGGCCAGCCATGCTGTTATACACAGCTGCATTCCTAGCACAGATGCCTCCTTTTGGAAGCCCCTTTATCCAGGGCCTTCAGCAGAGACTTCCTTACTGGGGAGAGGGAGGAAGAGACCCTGAAGACATTTCCTCTACTCTGACTCAGTACTTAATGTTTTTTCTGCAGTCCTGCCTACTTTCCCCTATTGCCCAGGTTTGTAAGACTTCAGGGCCTTTTGTTTGGGGCTCCCTTGGCAGAGAAGTGACCATCACATTTATGCTGATCCTCCTGACCCTGAACTGGTGCTATTCTGAGAGGGAAAATTAAACAGGGGGGTCGACACTTTCTTTGATTTAGCCTCTTGCTTAGACTATTGCAATATGAAACGAAAGGCTTGCCTGTTACTTTCTTTTTTTAAAAAAGGTTTTTAAATTTTCAATTTAATTTTTAAATTTTAGATTCAGGGGGTACATGGGTAGGTTTGTTACGTGGGTACTTTGCATGGTGCTGAGGCTTGGCCTTGTATTAATCCTATCACCCAAATAGTTAACATAGCCCCCAGTGGATAGTTTATAAACCCACTGTCCCTCCTTCCCCCTCCTGCCTTTTGAAGTTTCTAGTGTCTGTTGTTCCCATTTTTGTGTCTGTGTGTACCCAAATGTTCAGTTTCCATTTATAAGTGAGAACAGCCACTATTTGATTTTCTGTTTCTGCATTAATTCACTTAGGATAATGGCCTCCAGCTACATCTATGTTGCTGCAAAAGCCATGATTTTGTTGGCTTTTTTTTGTGTGGCTGCATAGTATTCCATGGTGTATATGTACCATATTTTCTTTAACACTGTTGATGGGCATTTAAGTTAGTCCCATGTCTTTAAAATTGTGAACGGTACTACAATAAATATAACAATTTATTTTCCTTCAGGTATATGCCCAGTAATGGGCTTACTGGGTCAAATAGTAATTCTATTTTTAGTTTTTTTGATAAATCTTCAAATTGCTTTCTATGGTGCCTGAACTAATTTATATTCCTACCAACAGTGAGTTAAGTGTTCTCTTTTCTCTGCAACCACACCAATTCCCTGTTGAGTTGCATGTTACTTTCACTTGAAATTGTGTTAGCTGGCTGCTCTGACACCTGACTCAGCTCTTTCTAGCTCAGGTCAGTTCCTAACAACAACTCTAATAATCTTGGGATGTTTTAGAACTTTTCATGCAGACAATTTGAAATGTGCATATAGAAAGTTATTGAGTGTGGAATAATTGTTTTTTGGTTTTTACTTTTAAGGTGTGTAGGCAAGGCTGTGAAAAACATCTCCAGAGGAGGAGAATATATAATGAATTTCTAAAATGAATGAAAGATTAAAGAGATTTAGAGACTACTTGGCCTCAACTCAAATTAGAATACTTTGAGGAGCTTTTAAAAAACCCCAGCTAAGATTTCTGATCTAATTGACCTAGGGTGAGGCTTGGACGTTGTTTTTTTTTTGTTTTTTAAAGTCCCCTAGGTGATTCTAATGTGTAGTGATTTGAAAACTACTAATGCAGTTCAAACTTTTGGTACCTACCTTTTGCTGATACTTTTAAGATTTGGATGTAGGAAGATAAAGTGACACTTGATGCATGCATGTTTCTTGGCTCTTCTGGGCACAATTAAGGTTGAAGCACAAACTTGAAAGGATTCATCACAAATTACCACCCAAAGAGGAAACTTTCCATGAGTATTCTGTGCTCAGAGGAATTCTTTCTATAAATGGCTTGCTTTTCTGATGTAAACAAACGATTTGGAACTTTTTTATTTTTTAGTTTTTTTTTTTTGAATAAAAAGAATGAAAGAGAGCAAGGAAGAGGAAGAGATTTTAGAAAAAGAGAGAAAAGGAGAAAGAAAGAAACAGCATAAGAAAGAAAAAATGAAAGAGAAAGAGGAAGAGATTTTAGAAAAAGAGAAAAGGAGAAAGAAAGAATCTGCAAAAGAAAGAAAAAAATGAAAGAGAAAGAAAGAGGAAGAGATTTTAGAAAAAGAGGACTATCTTCTCTTAAAGGAGCTATTCCAATACACCCCAAGACTACAGTTTTTGGCAGAGCTTAAGAAGAACCACCTTCCACAGGACACCAGTAGAATATTGCCTTGTTTCTGTGGAAGGTAAATTTCATCAGAACTTACTACTCTATGTTATTAACTGAGTCTCTGTTACTTTCCTATGGAAGAAAATTTAGTGACTGAGGGTTCCAGTGGGTTTTGCCACAGCAAAAGGGAAACAAACTACTGGGCTAGCATTTTGTCAGTACTTCCTGTTTTTGTCAATAAACTGCTATTCTACAGATTAGTCTCTCCCCTATCCTTGATCCTCTGATGGGTGACCAAGTAATTCATAGGTTTGTAGCATACCAAGAACAGCAAAAACAGCTGATAGCTCATGAATGCCTTAGGACAGGTATCCCTCGAAGCTAGATAATCCGTACATGTTGGCTCTGTACTTATATTTATTGAAGGTATAATTATAATCTTTCTTGAAGATTTTTAGTTTTTTTTTTTTTCTTAACAAAGATGCTTTGTAGCAGGGTGCGTATTACTTGGAAACATTTTCTAATATTAGGGCACCTAGCTTCTTTGGACCTTCCTTATGGTTATCACACATTTTATATTTATTTATTCATTCTACATATATTTAATTACCCTCTCATGATAGAGAAGTAATATTTAATATTGGCCTTTCCTAATATCCTACCTTCTTATGATTTTGCTCTCATTTGCAAAATATGTCCAAGAAGTCAGTGTTACACAAATTTACCAGCCCCAAATTCATGCTTGTTATTTAAATTAAACCTATTAAAAGAACTCCAACAGAATAATGGTGTCTTCCTTCCCTCCTTCCCTCCCTTTTCTCCCTCCTTCCCTCCCTTCCCTTCCTCCTTCCCTCTCTTCCCTCCCTCCCTCATTCTCTTCCCTTCTTTTTCCTTCCTTCCTTCCTTTCTTCTTTCCTTCCTTCCTTCCTTCCTTCCTTCCTTCCTTCCTTCCTTCCTTCCTTCCTTCCTTCCATCCTGGTTTCTTCTTTTTACTTTATAAGAAAAGAAGCTTATTTATACTATTTTTCTATAAGATATTCCTTTTGCTTTTAGTTTTCAGTCCAAAGGCTCTTGCTTAAACTATCTTTAATGATAAATTTCTTGATTCTGTCAAATTTTCTTCAACCATACAATTAGCTTCTTATTGAAATATACTCAGATAATTATTTTAACCCTCAAAATAAAGTATAAGCTGTTGTATATCTGGCAGAGCCTGTCAGTCTATAATTTAGTATAATAATTAGTATCTTTTTTTTTTACTAAATGTATTTGTGTATTAGTTCTCTCATTTACAAAATGGGGATAAAATTTGGTGACACACTTAAAAAATGCCTAGGAAACTGCCAATAAAACATCCTTGGAATGTGTTTTGCAGTGAATAAAATGGTTTATTCATAATCAAAATAAACTTCATTTGCTCTATTTAGCTTCTGTAGAAAGCAGGTTTCCTTTCCACTACTTAATTCTTGGCGTGTTTCTATGAAAATCATGCAGCTGCCAAGGTTTCTGTTTATACATATACTAGCAAAAAATGTGCAATGGAGTTTCTAACATTTGCAGCTTTCTGATTTTAATATGTTAAATTTACTTTCTAAGCTATCCAAAGGTACACTAGATGTGACAGAATCTTAGCAATTATGAGTTTCTTATCATAAGTCATTAAAAATATAAATAGTTTAAAAGGCTGATAAGAAGAAAATTATTCAAGAATCCTGTGTGTGATTTGCTAAGAAAAGAATAATATCAAAACATCATGACAAGGTTGGCAGCAAGACTTTTTTTTCTTTAATATTTTTACTGAGTTCAAAATAAAAGTAGCTAAAGATGACAGGATGATATGTAAGGTACAAGGAGACATTTCCATCCCAAATCAGTACCTTCTTGTGCAACATTATGCTTGCCGTAGCTACGCCACTTTCCAGTTTTCATTTCCATGTCAGTGACATTTCTCAAGAAGTGATGCTTGATATATTTTTGTCTCATATCCTGTTTTTCTCTTTATTTTTAATGGTCCTTTGTGGATTATTTTTGCTTCTTGTTCTTTAAATCTCAACTAGTCTCAATACCAGTGATAATGATAAAAGACTTTTGGATGAGAAATTGATGACATTTCTCATCAGAGAATGCTGGAAAGAAACTTACATATTTTCTTCTCTAGCTTTCTTTTATTAAGAAATAGGCCCAAAGAGTTAGATTGTCCTGCCCAGAGGTATGCCGGGGTTAGCAGCAGAGGCAGATCCAGAACATAAGTCTGTCCTCTTTCCTTTAGAACACGCTACTCAATTTCCCATAAGTATGAGAGCATGTTCCTCTCCTCTGCCAGACTTCTCTTTGGCATTGGCAGAGATGCTTTTCCTGATTAGCTTTCAGTCAGCTGTCAGGGTTCAGCAGCCATCTCAAAATGTATCCGTCTCATCATTTTTGTGCTTGTCAGCAGCTACCTTTTCCATTTCACTCTGTCATAACTTTTCGGGTCCTTTACAGTCTTCTATGAAGCATGACACAGAAAGACAGTTTTACAATATGGGAGAAGTCCTGAGAGAAAAAGTTCATGGTTCAATATGTGACCCAAAGAGAGATTTGTCCCAAGCTGTCAAACAAACAACCTTACTTGGATCTAAGGCACAGGGACTAAAATGATTGAATAGGTAAGTAACTTGGATTTTTCAAAAAGAGTTGTGACACTCCAGCCTGTAGATATTTGTGGAAAGGTATAATGGCTTTGTTAGGAAGCTATTCTTGTTTGCCCTGTACCCTACTACTCACATCTGATGTAGACTTCCCATTGACTTCAAAGGATCTTCGGCCTAGGTAGGTAGGCAGGGTGCTTTGAAAAAGGAAAATGTCCAAGGTCCTTGAAAGTCACATTAATCCTTCTTGATGATTCAGTTAGCCAAGTAACAAGGACAAAAAACAAGGAGATAAGCTTTAAAATAAATTGAAATAAACGTGATAATAAAAAAGGGACATGAAATGAAAAAATGTCTTTGGTCAGTCATTTCTATTTTGTGAATTCTTGTCCTATTTTCAGTGTGTCATATTCTAAAGCTTAGTAAGTGTTCATTCTTTGTGCTTCCTGTAACAGAGAAAGGGAAGGGCAAAAAGGTTTGCCCAATATAATACCCATATGTGTTATATCACCTACTCTGATTAATTATATTTTATTTGCAAAATTGCTTCTTTGTTCTTTGTAATTAGATTAAACAATTTTGCCTTAGGTAGTTAATTTTTATCTCACATTATTTCTTTATGAATGGCTTAGTTGATTATAGTACAATATATTAATTGAAGATATCTACTGAAAATGTGAATCATTTTGAACTTCTTATTTTCAAATATATGTCTGTTTGTATATATGTATAAGTAATCAGAGTAGGTGACAAACATACATATCTCTCTATATAACATCTGTATATAACATACACACATGTGTATGTATATATATTAATCTAAGTAAATGAAATTATCTCAGTAAATTGACATGGTTGGTACAGAGAAGAATTTAAATACATAGGATTATAATATACTCAAATTGTGTTTAATATACATATATTCTGTCTTTTGCATATGTATTTTATTAATAATTTTAGATGGTCAGTAATTAGGATTCCAGGAAATGTAGTAAATTACTTAACTATAAGCTAATTTTATTGGTCAAGAATTTTGATCATCTTTTCATATGTCCTGCACATTAAATATTTCTTTCAAAACAATGTTTCAGTTAAGCCTCCATTCTAATAAAGAAAAAATAAATAAAGAGAAGTGAAATATTAACCACAATTTTCTTCCAATTATAATTATTTTGTGGTAAGTCTATGAAAATACAGTTAAAAAAAACACTGGTTCAAGATAAAATATGTGTAACAAAATGTATTGTTATTCTTCAAAACTGTTATTGTAACATTTATCATTTTCAAGTTGTTACAGTATATTCTTTTAATAAAACTGTTTTGTGACAGGAAAATATGCAGTTTTGTTTTTCAATGTAATGAAATATGTATATTTTAAATATGATGAATTGAAGCCAAAGTGAATTATAAAAATATACTGCCAGTAGAGACAAATGAGTGGTAGGATTTAGACTTAGCCAAGTACTTACTTGGCTGGCGTAATGGTTACCTTGTTTCTAATCAGTGTAACATCATATACGGATTATAAATATCTATTGAGTAAAATTTAGTAAATGATCATGAATTCTTGATTCTTCTAACATCAGCTAAGACATATTCCTAAATTTTATGTACAACCAAGATTATATGAAGTATTATATAATAAGTATATAAAATGATAACTCTCTTTGGATGTCAGGTAAAATGCTTAGAATAGTATTTAGTTTTGCCCAGAAATGCTATAGTTAAAAATATTATTATTAGTAGTATTGCAAAAAAACAGAAGTAAATTCCATATTTTGCTTCAATTTTCATTAACATTATGATCTATATGTAGTAACGTATTTATTATTAGGGAGTGATTAGTCAGTGATACATTGGAGTTTAGAAGCGGGAGTTCCAAACTAATACTTAGATTACTCAGAAATTATATTCATGTGTTTTGAATCCACCACTAAAAGGGTTAAATTAGAATCCTTTTTGAAAGTGTTGAAGCAGCAATACAGTCTTATTCAAAAAAGCAAAACCTTTGTAATGATTTGGTCCAAGAATCTGGCTTATAAATGATAAAAACTTATATACTGCAGAGACTCACTGTATTGGTTTGTTTTTTTTGTTTTTGTTTTTGTAGACATCCTGGTGTCAATATTAACCACACTTTATCTTCTAGTTTAGATTATCATGTCATCATGTTTTAAGAATTTTTTCTGTAACCTTATAACATGAAAAATCTTAAGAGACTAAAACATAATTGTAGGGTATTAGTCAAACAACCTTAAAGTTTTCAGTTACTAGTATATTACAACCGAAAAACTTTTTTTTTTTTTTGATATGAGTTTCACTCTTGTTGCTCAGGCTGGAGTGCAATGCATGATCTGGGTTTACCACAACCTCTGCCTCCCAGGTTCAAGCAATTCTCCTGCCTCAGCCTCCCGAATAGCTGGGACTACAGGCATGCACTACCATACCCTGCTAATTTTGTATTTTTAGTAGAGTCAGGGTTTCTCCATGTTAGTAAGGCTGGTCTTGAACTCCGAACCTCAGTTGATCCACCTGCTCAGGCTTCCCAAAGTGCTGGGATTACAGGAATGAGCCACCATGCCCAGCCAACCTTAAAACTTTTAATTACTAAAATATTACATTTGATAAATATATACATTTTATTTATGAATATTTTACTTGAGATAATTGTAGAAATTTCAATGATAACATCCTGCAAAGCTATGCTACAATATTATAATCAGGGTACTGATGTTACTACAATCAAGATACATCACATTTCCATCATCAAAAGGATTTCTCACATGGTTATTTTCTAAGCATACCAACCCCTAGAAATGACTGATCTCTTCTCCGTTTCTACAATTTTGTCATTGCAAGCATGTTATGTAAATCATACACTAGATAACATTTGGAATTGCCATTTTTGAACACAGTATGTTCTGCTGGAGATTCAACCCAGTTGTTGCATGCATGAATAGTTTATGCTATTGTGTAAATGTTTTTGTCCCTCAAAATTTGTATATTGAAATTCTAAGCCCCAATGTGATGATCATATTAACAAGTAGTTACTTTGAGAGGTGAATAGATCTAAAGGCAGAGCCCTCAGGAATAGACTTTGTGCTCTTATAAAAGAGGTCCAGGAGAGACCTTTTGCCCTTTTCACTATGTGAGGAAACAGCTGAAGGGCACTGTCTATGAACTACAAAGCGAGCTCTGACTGGACACCAAATCTGGTGCCTTGATCTTGGACTTCTCAGCCTCCAGAACTGTAAGAACTAAGTTTCTCTTGCTTAACAGCCACCAAGTTGACAGTCTTTTGTTATAACAGCCTAAAAAGACTAACATAGTCTACTTCCTTTTATTACTATTATTAATACTATTCCATGGGATTAATGTAACTATATTTTGTTTTATCTGTCACTCATGGAAGGATATCTAATTGTTTCCAATTTTTGACTACTACAAATAAAGCTGCTATGAATAATCATGTACAAGGTTTGTCTAGTCGAAAGTTTTCACTTCTCTGGGACAAATGCAGTTGAATAGTTTGTTGTTGTTGTTGTTGTTGTTTTAACACTAGCCAACTGTATCCAGGGTAGCCATACCATTTTATATTCTCACCAGCAATATTTGATTTTTCTGGTTTCTTCACCTTCCTTTTTGTTTTAGCCATTCAGATAGCCGTTTCTCTAAAGGCTAATGATGTTGAAAAATCTTCCATGTATTTATATCATACTTATATATTCTCTTTGGTTATATGTCTGTTTTGCCTTTTGGCTATTTCCTAATTGGATATTTTTGTTTGATTTTTGTGAGCTTTTAAAAAATATATTCCAGTTATTTATATATGCCCAATATATTAGTCTTTTGTTGAATATGTGTTTTTCAAATATTTTCTGCCAGTCTGTAGCTTGTTTTTCATCCTCTTAATAAGATCTTTCAAAGAGCAGAAGATTTGATGTCTAATTTATCAATTTTTTTCCTTCCATGGACCTTTCGACTAGTGCTAATTCTAAAGATTTTGTGCCTGGCTGTAGATCCCAAAGACATCTATGCTTTTTTTTCCCCAAATTTTTTAGTTTTACATTTAAACTGTGAAATCCATTTTGAGTTAACTTTTGCATAACATTTGGGACTGAGGTTAATGTTTATATTTTACCTATGAATATTTAATTACTCTAGCACCATTGGTTAAAAAGGCTACTTTTCTACTTTTCCTCATTGAATTGATTTTGCACATTTGGCAAAAACTATTAATCACGTTTGTGCAGATTGGTTTCTGAGCTATATTATATTGCATTAGTTTACACATCAGTCTCTCTTCCAACACCACACAATTCTGACTAACTAGAGCTGTGTAATTTAAATTATAGAATGATATCTTTCATTTATCATTTTTAAATATTATTTAGCAATTATTATTTCTTTTCCTTAGCATACAGATTTTAGTGTGATCTTATCTACATCTATCCTTCTATAATTTTGAAATGAAATGTGACAAATATCTATGTCAATTTTGAGGAAATTGATATTGTTACTTTGGTAAATCATAAATTTATGAACACAGTGTTTCTCCACTTATTTGCATCTTTTATTTTTTTAACAACACTGCAGATTTTTGCATATAAGTGCAATACGTATTTTGTTAGATTGACATTAAGTTTTTCATTTTTTAAAAGCAACTGCACATGATATCATCTTTTACATTTCAGTCCCCATGTGTCCATTGTGAGTATGGTTGGCCCTTGAATGGCAAGGATTTGAACTGCTCTGGTCCATTTATACACAGACTTTTTTTTTTCCATTTCTGCCGTGCTTGAGAAAGCAAGAACAATCAAAGACAACAAAGATAAATACCTTGATGAAGATTCACTTCCACTTAATAGTAAATACATTTTCCCTTTTTTGTTATATTATTTCCCTTATAACTTTTATTTTAGATTCAGGGATACATCTGAAGACTTCTTACATGGGTAAACTCATGTCACAGGGGTTTGTTGTACAGATTATTCATTACCCAGGTATTAAGCCCGGTACTCAATAGTTATCTTTTCTGCTCCTCTCTCTCATCCCAGCCTCCATCCTCAACTAGACCTCAGGGTCTATTGTTTCCTTCTTCGTGTTCATAAGTTCTTACAATTTAGCTTCCACTTACAAGTGAGATCATGCGGTATTTTTTTTTTTTTTTCTGTTCCTGTGTTAGATTGCTAAGATTAATAGCCACCAGCCCCATCCATGTTCCTGGAAAAGGCATGATATTTTTTTTTATTGTGAAAATTACATTTTGATAAACAAAAAATGATAAAGGGGATATTACCAAGAATCTCACAGAAATACAAACTATCATCAGAGAATACTACAAACACACTATCCAGGATTTTTTTAATAAGGTCATTAATCCTACTTTTGAGAGCTCTCTGCTTTCATGAACTAATATGCTATTAAATGCCTCATCTTCTAATACCATCATATTGGGGGTTAGGATTTCATCATAGAAATTATCAAAGAATAAAATTATTCAGTGTATACTACAGTGTATCTCTTTGTACGACTTTGTTGTTGGACTAGGTATTGGATTGTATAAACATAACTTATTATAGTCTGCTGGGGCCAATGTTTTTCCAGGTAATTCAAGTGAACTCTAGACAGCTTATCTCCCTTTCTGTCTCCTAACCTTTCATATACAATACCCTTGATACATATTTTCTCTAAATACATTTAGAACTTCATCAGACAGTTTCATAGCTTTTTTTTCTTTACTTGCAAACATAATTTACAAGAATTAATAAAAGAAGGAAAGTTTGTAGTATTTATTCATTTTTTTGGCATTTTGTTAATGTGTCCTCTCTTTTGTCCTGATACCACAAAGTACTTTTATTTGCTGTTTATTTTCTATTTAGAGGAGTTGTATTAGCTAGTGTTTTAAGATGGATCTGATGGCAACAAACTCTCTGAGTTTTAATACATTTGAGAATTTTTACTTTCTTTTTTATTCAGGAAAATTGTTTATGCAGAATATTGAATACTGAACTGGCAGTTATTTTCTTCTGCACTTGAAAAATAGTAGACCATTTCCTTTTGACTTCAATGGTTTTGATAAGAAATTAGTTCCCACCTTCGATCTCACCTTCTAGTACTTCATTTATATGAATTTTCAGTTCAGTTATATCCTCACAGGTTCTGGATGCTCTCTTTATTTATTTTTTTTCAGTATTTTTTTCCTTTTTTCATATTATAATTTAAATCATTATTGATTCATGTTCACTGATCCTTTCTTCTGTCTCCTTCATGATGCTCTTGAGTCCACAGCTTTTAAGTGCTCGATTATCTGCATTTTCAGCTCAAACATTTTTATTTGTTTTTTCTTTATATTTTGAATTCTTTGTTCAACTCTTTTCTAAGGTGTTTTATGTTTATTTTGTTTCAATTGTATTTGTGATTTTTCTTTGAAGCATTTTTATGGCAAATGCTTTAAAATCTTTCTCAGATAATTCTAACATCTCTGTCATCTGGGTGCTGACATCTACTGACTGTCTTAAAATTCTGTTTAAGATCTTTATGGTTCCTGATATAACAAGTGTTTTTTATCGAAGCTTAAACATTTTGGTTATTATGTGATAAGACTGGAGATTTTACTTCTGTTTTAGCTGGTTTCTATGGAACCATAGTTTCTATGAAACCATACTGACACAAGATGTAAGTGTGTAGAGATGGGGCTCTGCCTTACTGCTGTCAGGTGGGTGTGGAAGTCTAGGTCCCTCACTCATGATTCACATACAAGAGAAAGCTTTTCATTACTGCTGGACATGTGAAAGAATTCTGGCTCCCACTAGGCCTCCATCAGGCCTCCTTACTAATCCCCACAGGTCTCCACTGACACCACAGTTGTGGAAGAACTTACCAGCTGGAGGTAGTGAAAGACCTGACTCTCCAGTAGGTTTTCTGAGACATCACCACAGGGGGAGTAGGAGGAACAACTTACTACCTAGTGATGGTAGAAGTCAGTCTCCCTCATGATTGCCACTGACAGATACCATAAAGAAGGGGGCCATTATTGCCTGGTGGGCATAAATGTCTTGACTCCCTATTTGGCCTTTTTTGACACTACCTTGGTGGAAAAAGGAGAGGAGAAATACTTTATTAGTCAGATTTCTACAGAGAAATTAAATCAATAGGATACACATGTATACATGCATGCATATATATACGAATATATACATACAATGGACCTTTGAACAACACTGGTTTGAACTGCACAGGTCCACTTATATGCATATTCTTTTCAGCAAATACAGTTGGTCTTCTGTAGCTTCAAGTTCTGCATCTACAGGCAAATGACATTGAAAATACAGAATTTGCAGTATGTGAAACATACAGATAAGCAGGGCCGACTTTTCGTATATAAAGGATCCATAGGGCCAATTGTGGGCATTGAGTGTGCGGGAACTTGGATATATATGGAGTTCCTGGAACAAATCCCCTGTGGATGTAAAGAGACAACTGCATATAAGTTTCAAGATTTGTAGCCAGCAGGCTGGATAAATAGGAACGCCAATGACAGTATAGTTCAAGTCTGACGGCAGGCAGCTTTGAGATCTAGGAAGAGCTGATGTTTCAGTTTAAGTGTGAAGGGAGGAAGAAACGTTCCAGTTTGATGACAGTCAGGCAGGTGTTCCTTTTTACTAGCGGGAGAGTCATCCTTTTGTTTCGTTCAGGCCTTCAACTGATTGAATGAGGCCCACCCATATTGAGAAGAGCAATATACTTTACTCGATCTATTGATTTAAATATAAATTTCATCCAGAAACACAGAATAATGCTTGACCAAATGCCTGGGAACCGTATGGCTCAATCAAGGTGACACATGAAATTAACTATCACAAGTACCTTGCTATAACCTGCCAGGAGTGGAAGTCTTAGCTTTCTACTTTGTCTTTTAAATGTCTGTGTCGTTTGGTTATAGAAAAGCATTTAGTGTCTTAAAGTTTTTCTGTCCTGCTAAGCTGCTCCTTGCCTGTTCCTTTGGCTAGAGAGAGCAGACTTTTGCTGGGATTTTTATTGTCTGTGCCTGTTGGTATTTCCAGGTGGCTACATCTTCAGCTCCAAGTCTGAGGTATAGGAGGCAAAAAGAAAACTAGGGAGCTTGCTGCTATGTCATTTGAGTCTCAAATTTGCTACGTGCCTTTTTCTATTCACCTTTGAAAGGCTATCTTTGTTTTATACAAGATGTCCAGTTTGGGGGTATACTTAATCGGAGACATAGGAAAAAGTGTCTTCTCTATCTTCCTGAAAGCAGACCCTCCAGAAATAAATTTCCAGATTATTTAATTTGAGAGCTAATTTGTGTATTGCAAGGTCAAGAAGCAGCTTGGCAATTACCACACAAAAGTTTCTGAGCTGGCATTTTATCCTGAATTTGGTCTTTGCTTTTGATTACATTGACTAGCGAGTCACCAAATTATCAATTCATGCTGTACTTTGGAGACAGTCTTTAAAAGTAATTTTATGTGTATTCTGGTCTCCAGTGTTCATGAGCTGTAACATATTTTTTTCTCATCTTTGTTCCTATAAGGTAACCAGAAACATAGTCGAAGTCAATTGCAGGAGGTTATTCTGCTTACATGTAAAAGCCATTCAAGAAATAGACCTTATGGGAATTGAAATGATTCCAACTATGCGGTTTAAAAACATTCCTTAGGGGGAATGTGTTTCTATGCTTTCATTTAAAAATCTTGAAATAAATGAAAATGTTTCAAGCATCATTTTTTTCTAGTTATATTCCTGATTTTTGGAATGTTCCTATGTTTTTACAATGTATCATCTCTTAACTGCAGTTTTCTCTGTGATAGTGCTGGGTATTTTTAAAAAGGCATCAGTAGTTATTGAATGAATAGTTTAATTGAGCCTGAAGATTCAGAACTCCATTCACAAACATTTACCTTTTATATCCACTGGTAGTTTAAATTAGGATGCACTTTATGTCAGAGTTATCCTTCAATACATCTTAAAAGTGTGAATTCATTTGCTACATTTAAAATACAACATTTGAAAATACAACACATAAGTCTTTTTATAATATATGATAAAAGGGAGATTTAAAATAAATGCTTATTATAAGGTGACCATTTTACTTTAAATATATGTTCATATTTCATTTAACCATCTAATAAATAAGTGGTAAAATGCCAAATTAAGTTTAAAAAATAAAAAAAATATAGCAGATGAGTTTACTATTCTGGATGCACCTAAATATTATTTCCTTTTAAATGCCTACTGCTAGTGATAAGAATTGTGGAATATCGACTAGTGTTTAGATTTGTCACTAAGACATGCCTAAAATATCATTTGGTAAATAACATTAAAATCCACTTACGGCATTTATTGTTTGTGTTTCACTCCAATAGAAATTTCTATCTGTAATTTGCGAAGAGAATCAGGTACATGGATCCTTTCAGTTGGCATTGTCTCATCACTTATAGATGACTTGTTAGATAAGTTATGCCATTTAACCTTTACAACTCCCAAATGCATGTATAGTTTTGTATATGAAGAAAGTAAAAGTGTGATTTAACTAATTTCTTCCAAAATTATATTATTGTATATGGTTATTTTAATTACCTTTTAACAGCATTTGACCTTGATTTTTTGTATTCTCAATATTTTCTTGCATTGTCTGAGTTGTAATCATTTTGGAAGGTTCTGAATATATAGCTTCTGGTTTTATTTTTATACTAATATTCTTAAATTATATTTTATTTTGATTAAATATTATTACTAGTTTTTGTGTATTTGGATTATCCTTTGCTTCCCAATTTTCATCAAGTAGTTCATGACCAGTTCATGAATCCTTCACATTGAGTATAAGTTGTATGTTTGTTTGTTTATTTTAAACTGGTGTTTAGTAAAAATAAACTTTTTTCATTAAAACATATATATTTATATACTTATAACATGTAGCTATATAATTATAAAATATTATTATACCTATATATATGGTTATACAAATGACAGCTATGTGTATTATATGTATGTATACAGATATATAACTTACTTTTTTAAATGGTAGGATAGGAAATAAAAGTATTTGTTGGCTGGGCAAGGTGGCTGACATCTGTAATCCCAGCACTTTGGGAGGCCAAGGCAGGTGGATCACCTGACATCAGAAGTTTGAGACCATACTGGCCAACATAGTTAAACCTTGTCTCCATTAAAAAAAAAAAAATTAGCTGGGCCTGGTTGGGGGGCACCTGTAATCCCAGCTACTCAGGAGGCTGAGGCAGGGAGAATCTCCTGAAACCAGAAGGCGGAGGTTGCAGTGAGCTGAGATTGTGCCACTGCACTCCAGTCTGGGAAACAAGAGTGAGACTCCATCTCAAAAAAAAAAAAGAAAGAAAGGAAAGAAAGAAAGAAAAAGTATTTGTTTTAGTAAAATTTTCAGAGGTGTTATATGGAAAATTGATCTTATCAGCTATTATGGATACTGGATTAGATATTGTTACTTTGAATTAGGGTCATCAAATATGTCTGGAACTCCAGGAGAATATACACTTTTGTCCCTTTAACTTCTTTTCAAGCTACATTTTAAATTCTCTTCCTCTCTGCAGTGATTTATTTGAAATGAAGAAGTATTTACCATTCTCTAGGTGAGAAGCTCTATTGTGCAGAGAAGCTCTTCAAATACAAATACATTTTCTTGTATTTGTCTGCTTAGACTTCGTTTACCTTCTCTTTGATAATGTGTGATCATGTTTCGATTATCAGACTAAAAACTGGGTAAATTATTAATAAATATGCAGGACTTGGTAATTTATTAAATGAATTTCGCTCTCCTTATTAAAACCAGGTCTGGTCTGGACAGACTGTCTTTTATAAAGCTCATTAATTCTATTTCATTTTGTTTTGACAGAGTAGACATTTACATCATGCCTTTCTATGATATAGCTTTTCTAACTTTACTTCATGTGTTTATGTTTTCTCTTGCAAATAGGTAGCGTCTGGAGATATTAACATTGCTGGACATTCCATTCTAATTATATTATAATTAACAATATTTTCTTTCAAATGAATTGGTGTTTCAGCATGAGCTGTTTACCTACAAGCCACTGAGAAGGAATGCCTTGGCAAGGTTCTGAAATGGGGAGGAAATTGGGGGTTATCTCTTTAACTCTACTATTTCTATTTGCTATATTTTCCCATTTAATACTCTAGACTGTCTTCTTTTGCATTTAATTATCATGAAAGCAGTAGACTTGAATTCCCTCTATTATCAGCTGCTTATAAGATGTTGTGCAAATAATTTTATACTTGTTTTAGAATAGCAAATCCTGTATATTTTTCACAAATTGATATTGAATACATAAAAACTACAAAGGAATTAACACTGTGATATTAGCAATATCCAAATAATTTCTCTGATCCAAAGCAGTTAAAGTATTTTTTAAAAGTTTATTATTAAAGAAAAACAATACTAGTAGTTTCTGTTCAGAAATATTGGAGATGATATAGTGTAGCATAATATAATCTTATATTTCCTTCTTAACTTTTGAATCAATTAAGAAATAAGAGTCAAAGTTTTAGTGAAAAATAATTAGAAAACATGGCAAAAATTCATAGTCAAAACTTTACTACTATATATCCCCCCTCACATTTTGCTTTCCTAAATTACATTATTCTACCTGGTCAGAGGCAGAACTATTGGAAAACTTTGCCTCTCCAGAGAGATAGGTAGCTTAATTAGTTTAAGAGGAGAAAAAAAAAAAAAAAAAAAAACAAGAAACCCATTCTGGGGATATGTGGTCCTGAAAGATTAGGAAAGAAATGCCAAGGGTTGAACTACACATTACAAAGTTTATTCCCCCAAATTCAATTATGTATCGTAGTTCTCAAATGTACAGAAAAAAATCTTCCTTCTATAACCTTTCCTTCTTGGGGACTTTAAACAATCTCTGTCTCTTCCATGAACAATGGAGGAGTGAGTAATAACGTATTCTAACAATACTAACTTTAGGAATGCAACTAAAGTTTAAAATGATAGATATTTTACTTAAGTCTTTAATATTACTCAAGACATACCTGTTATGCATTCCGAGGTAATGGAATTTTTAATTTGAACACGACTTTTTTTTGACAATGACTTCAACTGCATATCCATAGAGTAACCAGGGTGCTGTGGATACTATGGTGGACTTGCTGAGTGCAACGGCATCCAGAGAAAAATAACCCAGCTTTTCTTGCTTGGCCAACACTTTGCTCTGTTTTGAGGCTGAATCAGCCTGGAGAGAGGGATATTTTATGTCAATATGCTTAAAACTGCTCCTTGTTTTGCAATTTGAATAGACTCTAAATAAGACAGTGGAGGCCCTGCCTGACAAAGGGGGTTAGATAAAGATGGCCATCTAAAAAACTGTTTTAAATATATGGCTATCATTTTGGAGCAGACGGGACTTTTAGAGGCATGTAAATCATATCTCATAGGTCACTATGTTACTATGGAATAGTGGCCTTGACTATAAAAAGTGGTTCAGCATTTTAAGATTTAGAATTTTTTTTTTCATATTTTAGGCCTTGAGTTGTAAATAACCCTCGAAGCAGGGGCTATATGTTTTAATTTGGAAACACTTCATGAATAGAAGTGTTCTGATAGGAATACAAGCAACAGCTTCCAGCTGGAGTGAATGAAACACATGCTTCCTTCTGAGACATCACCACTCTGCTCATGTAGCATAATTACACTGCTTAGAAAAAAGCTCAGAAACAAAATAATAGGTATCAGCTATCACTTTTCTATAACTATACAACTAACCTTATGTATGACATTAAAAAGTGGCTTTCATTATAGTAGACTTCTGTTTCTTTTTAATTGCTTCCACTTCTCTTGAAGTCATTAATATTCAAAAAAATCAATTATTACACTTACTTCATTTCCTTTTTGAGATTCTTACATGAAAGACTTTATAAAGCTATAAAATATAAATAATTATTTCCATATTGGAATAGCTTTTAAAGCAGGATTCTGAAGTCTTGCTTTACATGGAATGAGCCTAGACTCTTTTGATATTTAACAGCTGAAAAATTACTTTTGAGAAAATGTTCTTAGGTTCAAGGCCTTTTGTCTCCTCTGATAATTGCTCAAATGTCCATATTTTACTTCATGTTTTGTTCTTTTTAGATTTCTCTTTCATTTTAATCACATGCAAAATACTGAATACAGAAAATATGTTTTAAATTTAGAAATTTATTTCAGAAACACTGGCCTTTCTATCTTTAGAGGGCAGTGTTGAAAGTGCTATTTTGCATTTGTCTTTTTAATATATTTTGTCTGTGAACTTCTGCAATTTGAAGTAATTCATTTTTATCTTTGCAATAATAGAGATTCATTTATTTGCAAGTTTTGGTAAAAAGGTATTGTTGGGGATATTTTAAAAATTAAAAACACGTATTCTGGGAGGAATCATCTCATGTTTTTCAGACATTTTGAATTACATTTACAATGTTGTTTATGAAAGTCAAGGTTAGTACATTTTTCCCACATTATATACTATCATTATTTTATGCATTTGCCTCTATCCCTTATCTTTTCTTGTAAGCAAAAAACATTTTCAAAAACTTTGGTAATACATTGAAAACACAAGTATCAATTATCTCTTTTTTTTACTAAATTTTGTATCACTAATATCTTCATAAATTGTTAAAAACTGTTCAAAATCATGTATAACAATCAACTCCTTGTCAGAAAGTTGCAAAGCAAGAAAAGTCTTATTGGTTTTTTTTTCTTTTTTCTTTTCTTTCTTTCTTTCTTTTTTTTTTAAGAGAGAGAAAGAAGTAGAATAAAAGAGAAAAAAGAAAGAAAGAGAAAGAGGGAGAGAGAATGAAAATCTTGCTCTATTGCTCAGGATTTCATTTAAATCTGTAAAATGCTTATGCAATTACTAAAAAGT
>CAUYQU010025518.1:0-57906 GCA_963574635.1 Cheracebus regulus | reverse complement strand
TTTTCTCTCTTTTTCTAAAATCTCTTCCTCTTTCTCTTTCATTTTTTTCTTTCTTTTGCAGTTTCTTTCTCCTTTTCTCTCTTTTTCTAAAATCTCTTCCTCTTTCTCTTTCATTTTTTCTTTGTTTTGCTGTTTATTTCTTTCTCCTTTTCTCTCTTTTTCTAAAATCTCTTCCTCTTTCTTTCTCTTTCATTCCTTTCTTTCTTTTGCAGTTTTTCTTTCTCCTTTTCTCTCTTTTTCTAAAATCTCTTCCTCTTTCTCTTTCATTTTTTCTTTCTTTTGCTGTTTCTTTCTTTCTCCTTTTCACCCTTTTTCAAAAATCACTTCCTCTTCCATTCACACTTACATTCTTTTTATTCAAAAAAAAAAAAAAAAAAAAAAAATCACACAACGAAACCAACAGTCAAGGATCAAACCTAAGTTTAAGTCTTAGGGGCTAATCACAAGGTAATGATAAAACAGTATTTACATATATCTGGAAAACAAAGTGTCAAAAACATGACAGAAAAAAGAACCAGTCAAAAATAGTAAAAATAAATAAATAAAATCTGGATTCATACATCCCACCAAGTCATTTTTGGTTGTTGACTTTATTTCCTAAACTGGGTTCAAACTAGCTTCTAGTGGTTTCAAAAATTTAATTCACCTTCAAACAGTGAAGGTTTGCCCCCTCATTTTACAGATAATGTCCAGAGAAATAAAGTGAAATGACCCAGGTAATTCAAAAGAGGATTTCTAAAAATATTTAAATCTATGTCAGAATTATTAGCATAAGCATGGTCTTAAATTTGGCTTCACTTAAGGAGAGAACATTAATTCAATTAGCACAATGTTAGAAACCAGTCTACAGCATAGTGTAACAAAGTAGTTAAGAACAAAGCTCTGGAGTCAGACTGTTTGGGTTTGAATCTACATGTTAGCAATCACTTGTTATGAAATCTTGGTTCTATACCTCAGTTTCCCTAGCTGTAAAATGATGTCCTCCCTCACAAGAGTGTTTAGAGCATTAAATGATTTAATGTGCAAAGTACTTAGTGCTTTGAGTATTAAATGTGCCCAATAAATTGGTACCCATTATTATGATTATCTTATAGTTGTTTTCCAAAGGCTAACCAGACAAGTGCTAGAAATAGCCAAAGGGTGCCCATATTCTTGAACTCCAGAATAAAGGGCTGCCACTCCAGCCCAGAGCACATCCTGGCTTGGAAGATCACAATGACTGTTGGTTGGGAATCCACAGCTGCAGAAAAAAAAATGGAAGGGCCCCTGAGAGTTGTAACCAGTTTCAAAAGGATTTTCGCCCAACCAGTATGCCCACCAAACTAACCAGGATAAATCTCTATAAGGAAAGCTTGGGTTTAGCTCGCTTTGGAATTTCTAATGCAACTCTATTACAGAATTATTTATATATGGTCCAGAGGTGTCCAGGAACGTTTAATTCCTTTCCTCAGCATTGTGTTTTACTGTGATTACAATAAAGTTTCCCAAAGAATACACAAATAAATCAGAGTAAATCCCACAAGGGAGGAAACTCTAAGAGAGTAGGATCTTGGTACATCATTTTATTTGCATAGATTCAGTGTAGTGCTCAGCATGCAGCAAATTCAAATTTTGCTTTTTGGAATTTTCTTGGAATTTTTTTTCCCAAATATTTTTGATCCATTGTTGGTTGAATCCACTGATATGGAGCCCCCAGATATAAAAGGCTGACTGTATATTAAACTGTGATTATTTTATCTCTGTTAATATAATTTGTTAATTACTGGTATTTTAGTAAATACAAACTTTATTAGTGAGGCAGAAACTAAAGTAACTTCAAATTGTATCATATAAGAAAACTACATTAACCAATACAGGACACATTCTACATATAATTTTAAAATATTTACAGACTACCCCCCAAAAAATCATTCTTCCATGGAGCCGAGGTTAAGTAAAATAATAATAAATATAGAATCCAACTGGGCGCAGTGGGTGGCTCACGCCTGTAAGCCCAGCACTTTGGAAGGCCGAGGGTGGATCACGAGGTCAGGAGTTCAAGACATGACTGGCCACGATGGTGAAACCACGTCTCTACTAAAAACACAAAAATTAGTCAGGAGTGGTGGCGCGCGCCTGTAATCTCAGCTACTCAGGAGGCTGAAGCAGGAGTATCACTTGAACCCAGGAGGCGGAGGTTGCAGTGAGCCGAGATGGCGCCACTGCACTCCAGTCTGGGCGGCAGAGTAAGACTCCTTCCCCCACCCCTCCCAAAAAATGCCCAAAGTAATTTTCCCTAGGTAGGGACGCAGGGCCCTAAAATCCCTTCGGGCGGGAGGGTGTGGGGAAACCAGGAGGCTCCGAGACCCCGGCGGTGTCGCAGGGCTGGGCGGTGGTTGAGAGCAAGCTCGCTCAGCTGAGGAATTGGCGGCGGGACCGCCGGGAGGCGGAACTGAGAGCGCTCGGCGAGGCGGTCCTGCGGACTGTAGCTAGGGAGGCACCCGCCGGCCCGGAAGGGGCTTATGAGAACTGGGGCCGCGGAAGCCATCGCGCTTTGCAGTTCGGTCTCCGAGTGAACGCCAAGCAGGGGATTGCGTTCTCTCCAGTCGCAGGTAAGTGACAGCCCCTCCTTCTGGGAGGGCCGGCGGGCAGCAGTTGTGGATACCCTAGAAGGCGCACTTTTAGGGCAAAGACCTGCTCAGGGCCCCTGCCTGTGGCATTGCGTGAAGGGGCATCTTGTTTTTCACCCCGGGATTAGGCGGCGCGAGGGAGGACAGGTCTCATCCATGCTCCGCGGGGCAGTCTGATAGCCCTCGGGGCAGAGCACTGCTGCTGTCAGACGCTTGGTCATTTCAGGAAAGAACGAGATGGCTGCAGGCAAGCCCCTTCCTTCCACTGGGCCTCAGTTTTCTTACCTGGTAAGGTGAAGGTGGCGGGTCTCATTGACAGCCGAAGAGGCTATGACGCGGCCTGTGTTTTCAGCTCTCCCAATTAGTGTAGAGGCAAACTGAGCTTCCTTGCTAGTACTGGTTAACGTTTTTTGTAGCCCAAAGTCCCATTTAAGTGGGAAAAAAGATACACTGTTGAGAAAACTGTACTGATTTTTATTTTTTATATTTTTGTTGTTACTGTTGTTTTGAGACGGAGTTTCGCTCTTGTAGCCCAGGCTGGAATGTGGTGGTGCGATCTCGGCTCACTGCAGTCTCTGCGTCCTAGGGTCAAGAGATTCTCCTGTCTCAGCCTCCTGTGGGATTACAGGCGCATGCCACCACGCCTGGCTAAAAATACATTTAGTAGAGATGGGATTTCGGCATGTTGGCCAGTCTGGTCTCCAACTCCTGACCTCAGGTGATCCTCCCGCATCGGCCTCCCAAAGGGCTTGGGATTAAAGGCGTGAGCCACCTCTCCCAGCCACTGCACTGATTTTTAAGGTGTTGAAGCTTTTCCAAGAAGATAAAAATTTGTTTTAAAACAGCTAAAACTTGTTAGCTGAAAGAACCAAATTCATCAGGAATTTAAGGTGTTTGGTACATTGAACAATATGAGGTGAAGAAGTCCTTTTAATTGAAAAAATTAAACCTAGTATTGTTTAGGTTTAGTATTTGTGTGTTCTTATATGAGCCTCTATATTACAAGTATCTTTGATGAAGTCGGTAAAATATCAGTGAATAGTAAGTCGCATTGAAACAATGAAAAAAGGAAAGAAAAGGAAGATTTATTGACTATCTGCTATGTGTAAGGCACTAACTGTCATTTTATGGATGACAAATAATTAGTGATACCAGCATAGCAAAGCAACGTGAATATCTACTATTGTACCTTTCAGTAGATGCGACTGTCACCAAAATGTTTTGAACTTAAAAAATTTTAAGATTGTTCATTGGCATTTTCTGAGTTTGTAGAAAAGGAAGGTGTCTTCATTTTAGAAATGTCAGAGATGCATTGTCATTAAGTATAAAGATTAGCAGTTTAAATGAGGTACATTTTAACTTTCCTTTGCCTTACATTATTGTGCTGGAATAGAAATTAAAGCAACAATTAAGACAAAGATAAGTCTAACAGAAATGAAAATCAGTCTGGGCGACATAGCAAGACTCAGTCTCTACATTTAGAAGAAAAAAAAATTAGTTGAGTGCAGGGCCCTGGACGGTAGGCTGGTAGTCCCAACTACTTGCCACTAAGGTGGGAGGATTGCTTGAGGTCAGATCAAGACTACAGTGACCTGTGATCATGCCATAGTCCTCCAGCCTGGGTGACAGAAAAACACACTGTCACTAAAAAGAAAGAAAAAAAAAAGAGAAAAAGAAATGAAAGTCATTGCCACATCATTTGAAGCTTGCAAGTTTGAATGCTAAAATGCCATAGTATTTCTTTTCTTCTTTTTCTTTTTCTTTTTTTAGATGGAGTCTCTCTTCACTCTATTGCCCAGGCTGTAGTGCAGTGGCAACCACTGCCTCAGGTTCAAGCAATTCTCCTGCCTCAGCCTCCCAAGCAGCTAGAATTACCGGTGCGCACCACCACACCTGGCTCATTTTTGTATTTTGAATAGAGATAGGATTTCACCATGTTGGCCAGGCTGGTCTCAAACTCCTGACCTGAAGTGATCCACCCACCTCGAGCCACCATGCTCTGCTACAGTAGTATTTCTATGCTCACTTTTTTTTTTTTGAGATAGTTTTGCTCTTGTTGCCCAGGCTGGAGTGCAATGGTGCGATCTCAGCTCACCACAACCTCCACCTTCCAGGTTCAAGTGCTTCTCCTGCCTTAGCCTCCCAAGTAGCTGGAATTACATGCATAGACCACCATGCCTGGCTAATTTCGTATTTTTAGGAAATATGGGGTTCTCCATGTTGGTCAGGCTGGGCTGGAACTCCTGACCTCAGGTGATCCGTCTACCTTGGCCTCCCAAAGTGCTAGGATTATAGGCCTGAGCCATCATGCCTGGCTTATCTTTCTTTTTTCTTTTTTCTTTTTTTTAAAGACAGGGCTCTCACTTTTTTGCCCAGGCTGGAATGCAGTGGTGTTATTATAGCTCACTGCCTTGAATTCTTGGGCTCAAGCAATCCTCTAGCCTCAGCCTCCTGAGTAGCTGGGACTGCAGTTGTGTGCTACTATACTCAGGTAATTTTTAAAATTTTTTGTAGCCAGGCGTGGTGGCTCTGTAATCCCAGCACTTTGGGAGGCCAAGGTGGGTGGATCATGAGGTCAGGAGTTCAAGACTAACCTGGCCAAGATGGTGAAACCCTGTTTCTACTAAAAATACAAAAAAATTAGTCTGGCGTGGTGGCAGGGTCTGTAATCCCAGCTACTTAGGAGGCTGAGGCAAAGAATTGCTTGAACCTGGGAGGTGGAGGTTGCAGTGAACTGAGATTGTACCACTGTGATCCATCCTGGGCAACAGAGCAAGACTCTGTCTCAAAAAATAAAAAAAAAATTTTTTTTTTTTTGTAGAGATGTGGTCTTGCTGTGTTGCTCAGGCTGCTCTTGAACTCCTGGTCTCAAGTGAACCTCCTGCCTTGGCCTCCCAAAGTACTAGTATTACAGACATATGCCACTGTGCTCAGTCTGGATATTTGTATTCTAGGACAGTTACTACGTCCATTTCACCACAACATTACCTGCTTTGTATCTCAAAGTTATTAATGCATTGATTCTACAATTATACTCTGATGTCATATTTGCCTCTTTAGACTATTATGTCTCTCATTTTCTCCCAACAGTATTTTTTGGGTATTTGTATTTTGTCATGTGTATTTTTTTAAGGCCCACTGAGAACTAATGTGTATTTTAAATTTTTATTTTATTATTATTATTTTAGATAGGGTCTTACTGTCACCAAGTGCATGCTACCACGTCTGGCTAATTTTTGTATTTTTTGTAGAAATGGGGCTTTTCCATATTGCCAAGGCTGGTCAATAATTTTTAAATTATTTTTTGAGATGGAGTTTTGCTCTCTTTGTTGCCCAGGCTGGAGTGCAGTGGTGTGATCTTGTTTCACCACAACCACCACCCCCTTGGTTCAAACGATTCTTCTGTCTCAGCCATGAGCCACCGCACCCAGCCTTAATATGTATTTTTAAAAAGTAAATGAGGCCAGGCGCAGTGGCTCATGCCTGTCATCCCAGCGCTTTGGGAGGCTGAGGTGGGCGGATCTCAAGTTCAGGTGTTCAAGACCAGCCTGGCCAATATGGTGAAACCCCGTATCTACTAACAGTACAAAATTTAGCCAGGCATGGTGGTAGGCACCTGTAGTCCCAGCTACTCAGGAGGCTGAGGCAGCAGAATCGCTTGAACCCAGGATGTGGAGGTTGCAGTGAGCCAAGATCACCCCACTGCACTCCAGTCTGGGCAACAAAGAAAGCGAAACTCTATCTCAAAAAAAGAAGAAAAAAAAAGGTAAATGAGCTGGACATGGTAGCCTGTGCCTGTAGTCCCAGTTACTCAAGAGGCTGAGATGGGAGGATTGCTTGAATTCCGGAGATTGAGGCTGCAGTGGCAGAGATCACGCTCTTGCACTCTAGCCTGGGTCAGAGTGAGACCCTGTGTCAAAAAAAATAAAAAGCAAATGGTTCTGTGTAATTACTAATGTATATGAGTTTTAGATATTAAATGCTATACAAGGCCGGGTGTGGTGGCTCACACGTGTAATCCTAGCACTTTGGGAGGCCAAGGTGGGTGGATCACCTGAGGTCAGGAGTTCAAGACCAGCCTGGCCATTATGGTGAAACCCCACCTTTATTTTAAAAATATGTTAAAAAAAAAAAAAAAAAAAAAGATAAATGCCATACAAGCTTTTTAAAATTTGCTTTAAAAATTTTTCCATAATAGCTTTTTTGAGATACAGTTGATCTACCATAAAATCGACCTTTTAAAATTGTACAATTAAGTGTTTTTAGTAGAGTCACAATGTTGTGTAAACATCACCACGAATTCCAGAACACGTGATCATCCCAAGAAACTCAGTACCCCTTAGGAATCACTCCCCATTTTTCCTTTCCTCAGTCTGACAACCACTAATATACTTACTCTATGGATTTATCTATCCAGGATATTTCATATAAATGAGCCATCCATATAAGTTTAATTGAACAAGGCTTTAAGAAGTTACTTGTAATCTGAGGTTCTGTTCCATTACATCCTTTGCACTGATTTTCATGTTACTTGAGTAGATCACTTTTCTAATCTGCATAGGGACTTTTCCTGTTGGGTATTGGTGCAATAAATAAATCTGCTGACGTGTGTATGTTTCCTTGTTCTTGACCTTTGCTCTTCACATGTCTTAATAGTGTGTTCATGGTGTTGTGTAACCTGCTTTCTGGGCTCAGGTATCTGTTTCTAGCTAAGTAACTTTTATTCTTAGTTGGGCATTTTTACCTCTACTTAACAACAACAACAACAAAAAATATAGTTAATTCTGTTTCTGATTACTCCTAGCTTGTTTTAAGGTTCCTAGAAACCACAATATTTATTTTATTTATTTATTGTGAGACAGAGTCTTGCTCTGTCGCCCAGGCTGGAGTGCAGTGGCATGATCTCGGCTCACTGCAACTTCTGCCTCCTGGGTTCAAGCGATTCTCCTGCCGCAGCCTCCTGGGTAGCTGGGATTACAGGCGCGCCCTACCACGCCCGGCCTTTATTTTTGTATTTTTGTATTTTTAGTAGAGATGGGGTTTTGCCATGATGGCCAGGCTGGTCTTGAACTCCTGACCTCAGGTGATCCCCCTGCCTCAGCCTCCCCAAATTCTGGGATTACAGGTGTGAGCCACTGTGCCTGACTGAAACCACAATTTTAAAGAAATATATATATTGTTATCTTCCAAAGCAGAGTTTCTCTGTATCAAATCACCTCTCTTGGGACAAATTTTACAACAGCAAATTGGTACCATCCTTATGCAAAAAGTCCTTTTTCTTTCAAGGCTTTTCACCATTCCTTAGTTCTCACCTCCCAACAGTCATCTTCAGTGAGGACTTTGCCACTTGATTCACAGGCTTGCTTTCTGTATCAGTGCCCTCCAAACTTCCAGGTGATTACACTGCCTGTCAGTGTGGACAATGTACCCTCTAGCCTGGCTTCTGGTATCTTTCACCTCCAGTTTTTTTATCTGTCCGTGCCAGAGCCAGGCCTTGGAGTTTGCCACTACCCAACTCTGAACTTATCTTGAATTCTTGTACCTCCTATATTCTCTTCCACTTTGCTAGCACATTTCTGGCCCACCTTTCACTTCTCTTATCCTTTTCTGTTTTTGGCTTACAGACTTTTTCTACCCTATTTTCCCAGTTCTGTTCTATGAGAAGCCTGCCTTTGATCACTGCTTCATCTCTATATACTACCTTTCTATATACTTCTTACTACCTTTGTCCATTCAACTTGAACTTCTTATCAGATCCCTGCAGTCCTTCTCACTTGTACTCTCAAAATCCTGTTCCCCTTGTCCTTTTTTGTTTCTATCCTTGATGTGCCTAATCTCTGGTCACTCCATGTTGAGCATTGCTGGTGGGGGGTGGGAGAGCACAGATTGGCACGGATTGGCACAGATTGGCACTGCTGTGAATGTTTGAGTTTCAATTACGACTGAGTCCTTGGTTTTTTTCTGCACTCTTTTAACTTGATTCATTCCCCACAGTAGCTATTGCAATGCTTGCTCTGCTCCTCAAAAATTCTCTATACCCCTTCACTTTGGAAATTTTTTGGCCATTCTTCCTTCTTTTTATTTTTATTTAAAAAAAAATTTTTTTAAGATGAGGTTTCACCGCAATGGCCAGGCTGGTCTTGAACTCCTGACCTCAGGTGATCCACCCACCTTGGCCTCCCAAAGTGCTAGGATTACAGGTGTGAGCCACCGCGCCCGGCGGCCATTCTTCCTTCTAATCTTAGACAGAAAGATGTACTCTCAGTCCAAGCTCCTCCTGGGACTTTGTCCCTTTTGGTTAATTCCTTCCTTCTCTTTCTTTTATCTTTTTAACTTCTGTTCCACTAGCTCCTTTTCTTCAGTTTATCATCATACTCAAGCTTCATCCTTCTTTGAGAAGAAAATCTCTTTCAGGCCTGCCATGGTGGCTCACACATGTAATCCCAGCACTTTTGGAGGCCTCGGCAGGAAGATCACTTGAGGTCAGGGATTCAAGACCAGCCTGGCCATCATGGTGAAACTCCATCTTAAAAAAATATATAAAAAAAAGTAAAAATAAAAAGAAGGAAGAATGGCCAAAAAATTTCTAAAGTGAAGGGGTGTAGAGAATTTTTGAGGAGCAGAGCAAGCATTGCAATAGCTACTGTGGGGAATGAATCAAGTTAAAAGAGTGCAGAAAATATCAGCCTGGCCAGTATGGTGAAACCCGGTCTCTACTGAAAATACAAAAATTAGCCAGGTGTGGTGGTGCACAGCTGTGAGTCTAGTTGCTCGGGAGCCTGAGGCAGGAGAATCGCTTGAACCTGGGAGGCGAAAGTTGCACTGAGCCGGGATTGAGCCACTGCACTCCAGCCTGGGTGACTAGAGCGAAACTCTGTCTAAAAAAAAAATCTCACTTCCCTTATCCCATTTCCAACTTTTTTTTTTTAAACGATTTTAGTTTTTTACCATTTCAATTTTTTTTTTTGAAACAGGAATCTCTCCTCACTTGCCTCACCTATTAACCTCTTATGCCATTTACTGTTACCCTGGCTGGAGTGCAGTGGTGCCATCCCGGCTCACTACAGTCTCCACCTCCCAAGCTCAAGCAGTTGTCCCACCTCAGCCTCCTGAGTAGGTAGAACTACAGGTATGCACCACCATGCCTGGCTAAATTTTTTTTTTTCTTTTTTTTTTTTTTTTTAAGAGATGGGGTTTCACCTTGTTGGTCAGGGTGGTTTTGAACTCCTGACCTCAGGTGATCCACCCACCTCGGCCTCCCAAAGTGCTGAGATTACAGGCATGAGCCACCATGCCATTTTTTTTTCTTTTTTTTGAGGTGGAATCTTACTTGGTCACCCAGGCTGGAGTGCAGTATTGCAGTCTCCACTCACTGCAACCTCTGCCTCCTGCATTCCAGCAGTTCTCCCACCTCAGCCTCCCGAATAACTGGGATTACAGGTGCTCACCACCACAACTGGCTAATTATTATATTTTTAGCAGAGACGGGGTTTCACCATGTTGGCCAGGCTGGTGTTGAACTCCTGAGCTCAAAGATCCTCCCTCCTCAGCCTCCCAAAGTGCTGTCATTATAGGCATGAGCCACTGCACCTGGCGTTACTTTTTTTTTTTTATTTGAAACTGAGTGTTGCTCTGTTACCAGGCTGGAGTCCAGTGGTGCGATCTTGGCTTACTGCAACCTCTGCCTCCTGGGTTTAAGTGATTCTCCTGCCTCAGCCTCCTGCGTAGCTGGGATTACAGGCATGCGCCACCACACCTGGCTGCCTCACTTCCTAATAATAACAACAACCAGCCTTATTTGTTCATTTTACCTCATTTGATCTTTATACACCCTGAGAGATTTTTCAGGAGAAATTTATAACTTGTCCAAGGTCACACAGTTTATGAATTCTGGAGCTAGGCTTTGCCCTAGGCATCAAAGTGCTGGGATTGTAGGCATAAGGGCAAAGGTGTTTGTTTGTTTGTGTTTTTGAGACAGTCTTGCTCTGTCACCAGGATGGAGTGCAGTGGCCTGATCTCAGTTCACTTGCAATCTCTGCCTCCCTGGTTTGAGTGATTCCTCTGCCTCAGCCTCCTGAGTAGCTGAAACCTCTGCCCCCTGGCTTCAAGTGATTCTCCTGCCTCAGCCTCCCCAGGAGCTGGGACTACAGGCACACACCACCATGCCTGCCTAATTTTTTATTTTAGTAGAGATGGGGGTTTCACTATATTGGCCAGGATAGTCTTGATCTCCTGACCTCGTGATTCGCCTGCCTCAGCCCCCCAAGGTGCTGTGATTACAGGGGTGAAACACTGTGCCCCGCCGCAAAGGTTTTAAGATGGCAAAGTATAGGTTACCCACAATGAATGGCAAGCAGTTTACTTTGACCTAGGGAAAGCTGCAAGTAAGAAAGTAACGTGTTAAATTTGAAAAAGGAGCTACAGGGTAGATAGTAGACGTTCTGGAATACTAAATGGACTAGGAGTTAACAGAATCATTTCTCAGCTTAAAAACCTCCGGTGGCTCTCCATCCACATGTATAGGGTAGCCAAATAATCTGTCACTTAAACCAGGACCCTTTTGAGAGAAAGGAAGCACTCTTAATTATGACACTGAGATAGGCAGAAGGTGAGAGTATCCCCAGCAAACTGAGAGTTACAGTCACCTTGACTGTAAGTCAAGTCCAAGATAATGTTTTGGCAAAGCTGCTCTGGAGGCACTGTACAAGATAGGTAGAAGTGGGCCAGGTGTGGTGGCTCACTCCTGTAATCCCAGCACTTTGGGAGGCTGAGGCGGGTGGATCACTTGAGGTCAGGAGTTCAAGACCAGCCTGACCAACATGACAAAACCCCGTCTCTACTAAAAATACAAAGATTAGCTGGGCATGGTGGTGGGCGCCTGTAGTCCCAGCTACTTGGGAGGCTGAGGCAGGAGAATCACTTGAAGCCAGGAGGCGGAGGTTTCAGTGAGCCAAGATTACATCACTGTACTCTAGCCTGGGTGACAGAGCAAGACTCCGTCTCAAAAAAAACCAAGATGGGTAGAGATAAATTTTGAGGTTAAGATGGTTGTTTAGGAATGTGACATAAGATTCTTCACTAGGTGGTTTCTGTGAGAACTAAAGAAAGCATTAGTCTTCACTGCAAGAAATTGATAAGTCTAGGGATGGCTGGGTGTGGGTTATGAGGGAGGTGAAGGAATTACTTGAGTCATGAGCTGGAGTGATTTTATTTTTATTTTTTGAGATAGGGTCTCACTCTGTTGCCCAGAATGGAGTGCAGTGGTACAATCTCGGCTTACCACAACCTCTGCCTCCCAGGCGATCCTCTTGCCTCAGCCTCCTGAGTAGCTGGGACTACAGGTGCTCGCCAGTATGCCTGGCAGATTTTTTATTTCTATGTAAAGATTGGGTTCCTGCTTTGTTGTCCAGGCTGGTCTTGAACTCCTGGCCTCAAGTGATCCTTCCACCTTGGCCTCCTGAGCAGCTGGGACTATTGGTATAAGCCACCACGCCCAGCCCTGAAAGATTGTGTGTGTGTGTATTTTTTTTTTTTTTTTTTTTGAGACAGAGTTTCACCCTGTTGCTCAGGCTGGAGTGTAGTGGCTAGATTTTGGCTCACTGCAGCCTCTGCCTCCTGGGCTAAAGCAATTCTTGTCCCTCAGGCATCTGAGAAGCTAGGATTATACGCATGCACCACCACTCTTAACTAATTTTTGTATTATTTAGTAGAGTTAGGGTTCTGCCATGTTGGCCATGACTGGTCTTGAACTCCTGGCCTGAAGTGATCCACCTGCCTTGGCCTCCCGAAATCCTGGGATTACCGGCATGAGCCACCACGCCTGGTCGAAAATACATGTCATCTTTCTTTCTTTTTTTTTTTTTTGAGATGGAATCTCACGCGGTTGGCCAGGCTGGAGTGCAGTGATGCTATCTGGGCTCACTGCAACCTCCTCCCCCTGGGTTCAAGCAATTCTCCTGCCTCAGCCTAGTAGCTGGAATTACATGTGTGCACTAGCATGCCTGGCTAATTTTTTATTTTTAGTAGAGATGGGGTTTTACCATGTTGGCCGGGCTGGGATGTGATTTTTCTTAAGAGGCTTTCTTCCCTCTTATTTTCCATATTACCCTATCAGTTTATCAAGGGATATATCAAGTAAATACTGAATTTTCTACTGTGATTTAAAAGATTTTTTGTACCATTCAGTAATGGCCAGGAATGGTGGCTCATGCCTGTAATCCCCAGCACATTAGGAGGCACAGGTGGGAGGATGGCTTGAGCCTAGGAGTTTGAGACCAACCTGGACAACATAGTGAGACCCCTGTCTAAAAAACAAAAAAATTGATAATGTGATTACAATTTGAAAAATACAGAAAGATAATACCCAGAAATTTACCACCTGGAACCAATTGCTAAAAAGACCAAAATAAAGAGAAAAAGTGTTTTTATTCCACACAGTATAATTGGACTTGGAAACTTTATTAAAATAACCTTTCTTCTTCTCTTTCTTTTCTCTCTACTTTTTTTCCTCCTTCTCCCCACAACCCCCAACAAGTTTTGATAAATACCTCATAGGCCATATATAATTTCGTTATTTTTGTGGTTTTTGAGATAGGATGTTGCTCTGTTGCCCAGGCTGAAGTGTGGTGGTACAATCATGACTCACTGCAGTCTTGACTTCCCAGGCTCAAGGGATCCTCCCAACTCAGTATCCCGAATAGCTGGGACTACAAGTGTGTGCCACCATGCTAGGCTAATTTTTTTTTTCCATTTTTTGTAGAGACAGGGTCTCACTATGTCACGCAGGATGGTCTTGAACATCTTCCTGCCTGTGCTTCCCAAAGTGCTGGGATTACAGATGCTAGCCACCATACCCAGCCTAAAATTTTTCTTAAGTAACACTTGTGATACATATTTTTATACATAAGACTTGAAACTTTTCTATATTTAGAATAATTTCCTTTTTTTTTTTTTCCCAGACAGTTTCACTCTGTCGCCCAGCCTGGAGTGCAGTGGTGCAATTTTGGCTCTCTGCAACCTCCTCCTCCCTGGTTCGAGTGATTCTCATACCTCAGCCTCCCTAGTAGCTATGAGTACAGGTGCCAGGCACCACCAATGGCTAATTTTTGTTGTTGTTGAAAGGAAGTTTCACTATCACCCAGGCTGGAGTGCAGTGGTGCAGTCTTGGCCCACTGCAACCTCCACCTCCTGGGTTCAAGTGATTCTGCCTTAGCCTACTGGGTAGCTGGGATTACAAGCATGCGCCGCCACACCCGGCTAATTTTCGTGTTTTTAGGAGAGACCAGGTTTCACCACATTGGCCAGGCTGGTCTTGACCTCCTGACGTCTAGTAATCAGCCTGCTTCGGCCTAAAAAACTACTGGGATTACAGGCGTGAGCCACCGCGCCTGGCCTCTATATTTAGGATAATTTGTTTTTTGTTTTTGTTTTTTTTTTTGAGACAAGTCTCACTCTGTCACCCAGGCAGTGGTGCGATCTCAGCTTAGGGCAGCCGCCGCCACCCAGGCTCAAGCAATTCTCGTGCTTCAACCTCAAGAGTAGCTGGAACTATAGTTGCGCACCACCACGCCCAGCTAATTTTTGTATTTTTATAGAGACAAGGTTTCACCATGATGGCTAGGCTGGTCTCAAACTCCTGAACTCAAGTGATCCACCTGCTTCAGCCACCCAAATTGCTGGTATTACAGGTGTGAGCCACTGTGCCTGGCCTATATTTAAGATAATTTCTTTCTTTCTTTTTTTTTTTGTCTTCTTAAAGCTAAGCCTTGAAGCATAAGATAATTTCTAAAAGTAGAATTCTTGGGTCAAATGATAGTAACATATATTTTTGCCTAATTGATTTTGTGCTAGTTTATACTGCTACCAAATGTGCCTCTTTTACCACATCCTTTTTGGTCCTGGCTGTTAAAATTCTTTTTGATTTTGCTACTTTAGTGGACAAAGAATGGTTTCTATGTGGTATTTTAATGTCATTTTGTGTTTTTTTTTTGTTTGTTTGTTTGTTTTTTTGAGACGGATTCTCACTATGTAGCCCAGGCTGGAGTTTAGTGGTGCGATCTTGGCTCACTGCAACCTCTACCTTCTGGTTTCAAATGATTCTCCTGCCTCAGCTTCCATAGTAGCTGGGATTAGAGGTACCCACCATCACACCCAGCTGATTTTTTTTTTTTTTTATTAGAGACGGGTTTTCACCACGTTGGCCAGGCTGGTCTCAAACTCCTAACCTCGTGATCCACCCACTTCAGCCTCCCAAAGTGCTGGGATTACAGGTGTGGGCCACCACGCCCTGCCTTGTTTTGTTTTTAAGACAGGATTTCACTCTGGCACCCAGGCTGGGGTGCAGTGGTGTGATCAGGGCTTACAGCAGCCTCAACCTCCTGGGCTCAAGTGATCCTCCCACCTCAGCCTCCTAAATAGCTGGGACCACAAGTGCATTCCACCATGCCTAGCTAATTTTTTAATTTTTGTAGAAACAGGGTTTTGCCATGCTGCCCAGGCTGGTCTTGAACTCCTAAGCTCAAGTGATCTTCCTGTCTAGGCCTCCCAAAATGCTAGAATGTCAAAGCATGAGCCACTACATCAGTACAGATCATGTTAGACCAGCCTGGATAAGAGTGTGTAATTCTTTGCAGTAAGATTGCTGTGGGATTATCTACTCAGAGTTGATGTTTAACAGTATTGGTGTTTAATGTATGTTGGTGTTTAATGTTGACTACTAAATTCTAAACTCTCTTTTTTCAGACCCTATCAGATTTGGATATGTCCTTCATATTTGATTGGATTTACAGTGGTTTCAGCAGTGTGCTACAGTTTTTAGGTAATGTTGGTTCTTTGTTCTCTATAGTTATCCTCTTTGGTCTTATTTATTTAATAGTGCTTATCTGTGTCAAGTGTCTATATATAAGCCAGTAGTTAAGAATAGTTAAGAATATAGTCTTTGAAATCATACAAATATGTTCAATTACTTGTTATATCCCTTTTAAATTAAGTAATCTTTGGCAAATTACTTTTTTTCACCTTAGCCTGAGTTTCCTTATCTGTAAAATGGTAATAATAATTCCTGGCTGTTAAGGTGTTAGGAATATTAGTAACAGAAATATCTACTATTTATTAGCTAGTTTACCTATGTGCTTTAATGCTTTATGTCATTTAGTCCTTACAGGAATTCAGTATGTTGTTTTTATTATTAAAATGCATGTTCCATAAAGTACCTTGTATACCATAAATAGCAGTTTATAATCTGCTAAATAAGACGTCTTTACCCAGGAATTATTATTTTTTTAAATTTTATACAGATGGGGTCTTGCTATGTTGCCCAGGCTGGTTTTTTTGTTTCTTTGTTTTTGAGGCAGAGTCTCGCTCTTATCACCCAGGCTGGAGTTCAGTGGCATGATCTCTCACTGTAATCTCCACCTCCCAGGTTCAAGCGATTCTTCTGCCTCAACCTCTCGAGTAGCTGGGACTATAGGTGTGTGCCACCATACCAGCTAATTTTTGTATTTGTCGTAGAGATGGGGCTTCACCATGTTGGCCAGGCTGGTCTTGAACTCCTGAGCTAAGGTGATCCACCCACCTCAGCCTCCCAAAGTGCCAAGATTACAGGCGTGAGCCATTGTGCCCAGCCTTGCTACAGTTTTTTTGTTGTTGTTGGCCCGGGGGGGAGGGGTTTCACTGAGTCTCACTCTGTTGCCCAGGCTGGAGTGCAGTGGCGCGATCTCAGCTCACTGCAACCTCCACCTCCTGGGTTCAAGCAATTCTCCTGACTCAGCCTCCCAAGTAGCTGGGACTATAGGCCTGTACCACCCCTCCTGGCTACTTTTTGTATTTTTAGTAGAGATGGGGTTTCACCATGTTGGCCAGGCTGGTCTTGAACTCCTGACCTCAAATGATCCACCTACCTCGGCCTCCCAAACTGCTGGGACTACAGGCATGAGCCACTGCACTCAGTCTCCTTGCTACAGTTTTTAGGTAACATTGGTCCTTTGCTCTCTTAGTTATCTCCTTTTATCTTATTTATATATTAGGGTTTATTTGTGTCAAGCCTCTTTATATTTGAGGCAATAGTTAAGAATATGGGCTTTGTAATCATACAAATATGTTCAATTACTCATTGCATCCCTTTCTCTTTTTTTTGAGATGAAGTCTCGCTCTTGTCCCCCAGGCTGGAGTGCAATGGCACTATCTCAGCTAACTGCAACTTCCGCTTCCCAAGTTCAAGTGATTCTCCTGCCTCAGCCTCCCAAGTAGCTGGGATTACAAGTGCCTGCCATCATGCCTGGCTAATGTTTATATTTTTAGTAGAAACGAGGTTTCACCATGTTGGCCAGGCTGGTCTCGAAATCCTGACCTCGTGATTGGCCTGCGTGGGCCTCCCAAAGTGCTGGGATTACAGGCATGAGCCACCACGCCCGGCCGTATTGCTTTTAAATTATGTAATGTTGGGCAAATTGCTTTTTCATGACACTCCATAGAAGTAGTGACAGTGAAACAAGTAGATTCTTTAATGATAAAAAATATATATAGTTCTCCCCCCAAAAATAAAAGATTAGGACATCAAAGAGTTTATTTCTTAGACTTAAGCATGGATAAAGGACTAGGTGTTATTTTAGTATAAATTTATTAGAAAACGGATGGCCTAAAACTATAATTGCATAATGTCTTTAAATGTTTATTTCAAATGCCAACTTGAACTAGAAAAAAGTTTATTGATTGAGTAAATATTTTTTCAGCTGCTACTATAAGTTAAGACTAGTCTTCTCTCATGTAATTCTGTGGAGGTTAGGCAATTAAACACGTAAAAAATAAAGTTTGGATGGCTGGGCATGGTGGCTCACGCCTGTAATCCCAGCACTTTGGAAGGCCAAGGCAGGCAGATCACGAGGTCAGGAGATTGAGACCATCCTGGCTAACAAACATGGTGAAACCCCATCTCTGCTAAAGATACAAAAAATTAGCTGGACGTGGTGGCGTGCACCTGTAGTCTCAGCTACTCAGGAGACTGAGGCAGAATCACTTGAACCTGGGAGGCAGAGGTTACAGTAAGCCAAGATTGCGCCACTGCACTTTAGCCTGGGCAACAGAGTGAGACTCTGTCTCAAATAAATAAATATTCTGTCTCAAATAAATAAAATAAAAAAGTTCGGCTGGGCATGTGGCTCACGCCTATAATCCCAGCACTTTGGGAGGCCAAGGTGGGCAGTTCACTTGAGGCCAAGAGTTCAAGACCAGCCTGGCTAACATGTTAAAACCCCATCTCTACCAAAAAAATACAAAAATTAGCCTGGTGTAGTGGTACACACCTGTAGTCTCAGCTACTCAGGAGGCTGAGGTGGGAAGATTGCTTGAGCCCAGGAAGTTGAGGCTGCAGCAAGCTGTAATAATGCCACTGCACTTCAGCCTAGGCAAGAGTGAGAACCTGTCTCTAAATAAATAAATAAAGTTAGTTCAATATGAAATTTAGCAGTTCAATTCCAGTCTATTATAAATTGGGCAATGCTGCCTTTTTTCTATTTATCAATTTATCAATCAATACCTGGTTGATACTTCTAAAATTAATCAGCATTTTGGTATTGTAGATATGTTAAGGCAACACACATATTCTATTGACTGAGTCGAAGTTTGGTTTTATAATTATTTGAAGTCCCAAATCATGAATAGATTTATTTATTTATTCATTTATGAGACAGAGCCTCACTCTGTTGCCTAGGCTGGAGTGCAATGGCATGATCTCAGCTCACTGCAAACTCCACCTCCTGGGTTCCAGTGATTCTCCTGCCTCAGCTTCCCGAGTAGCTGGGATTACAGGCATACACCACCACACCTGGCTAATTTTTATATTTTTAGTAGAGTCAAGGTTTCACCATGTTGGTTAGACTGTTCTTGAACTCCTGACCTCAGATGATTGGCCTGCCGCAGCCTCCCAAAGTGCTGGGATTACAGGCATGAGCCACTGTGCCCAGCCATGAATAGATTTAAAATAGCTCTTTTAAAATTGAAAATAGGTTTACGACTCCAACCTTAATTGGGTCAAATTTAAATTCATTTGGATAATCAGTGTCAGATATCACTTTGGCCAATCATAGCTCTTACTTTGCAGGATTATATAAGAAGACTGGTAAATTGGTATTTCTTGGATTGGATAATGCAGGAAAAACAACATTGCTACACATGCTAAAAGATGACAGACTTGGACAACATGTCCCAACATTACATCCCAGTAAGTATATTCCCACATACAATATGATACTTGATCAAGTGATGCTAAGTCACACACACTAACCAAAAGTGTTTTGTTTTGTCTTGCTCTGTGGCCCAGGCTGCAGTGCAGTGGTATGATCACAGTTTACTGCTACCTCTGCCTCCCCGGCTTAAGCCATCCTCTTGATTCGGCCTCCCAAGTAGCTGGGACCACAGCATATGCCACCACGCCCACTTAATTTTTATATTTTTTCAGAGACCAGGTTTCAGTATGTTGCCCAGGCTGGTATCAAACGCCTTAGCTCAAGTGATCAGCCTGTCTTGGCCTCCCAAAGTATTGGGATTACAGGCATGAGCCATCACACATGGGCAAGGTTTTTGTTTTGAGGGCATTTTCTGGTAGATAAATTATGATCAGGTGACTTGACCTGTTCCTAAAATAATATAGTAAATTATATGTGACCTGGCTCCCAGGGATTATATTTAGATCTTGAGGTAGTACTCATATCTTTTTTTTTTTTTTTTTTTTTTTTGATACAGTCTTGCTCTGTTACCCAGGCTGGAGTGCAGTCTCATAATCTCAGCTCACTGCAATCTCTGCCTCCCAGGTTCAAGCGATTCTCCTGCCTCAGCCTCCCTAGTAGCTGGGATTACAGGCACGTGCCGCCATACCCAGCTAATTTTTATATTTTTAGTAGATAAGGGGTTTCAGCATGTTAGCCAGTCTGGTCTTAAACTCCTGACCTCAGGCAATCCGCCTGCCTCAGCCTCCTAAAGTGCTGGGATTACAGATGTGAGCCACCATGCCCAGCCAAAAATTCAGTTTTTTTTTTTTGAGATGGAGTTTCGCTTTTGTTGCCCAAGCTGGAGTGCTGTGGTGCCATCTCAGCTCACTGCAACCTCCGCCTCCAGGGTTCAAGCAATTCTTCTGCCTCAGCCTCCCGAGTAGCTGGGATTACAGGCATGGGCCACCACGTCCTGCTAATTTTTTATTTTTAGTAAAAATTTTTAGCCGGGCGCGGTGGCTCACGCCTGTAATCCTAGCACTTTGGGAGGCTGAGGTGGGTGGATCAACCTGAGGTCAGGAGTTCAAGACTAGCCTGGCCATCACGGTGAGACCCCATCTTAAAAAAAAAAAAAAAAAAAAAAAATAAATGGAGACATAACCAACTCGGCCGGGCACGGTGGCTCACACCTGTAATCCCAGTACTTTGGGAGGCTGAGGTGGGCGGATCACAAGGTCAGGAGTTCAAGACCAGCCTGGCCAACGTGGTGAAACCCTGTCTCTACTAAAAATACAAAAATTAACTGGGTGTGGTGGTGGGTGCCTGTAATCCCAGCTACTCAGGAGGCTGAGGCAGGAGAATCACTTAAACCTGGAGGCAGAGGTTGCAGTGAGCCAAGATCTCGCCACTGCACTGGAGTGGGCAGTGGGCAACAGAGCAGGACTCCATCTCAAAATAACAAAACAAAAAAACTCACAAAAAGAAACTAGCTCTTGCTGGACGTGGTGGCTCATGCCTGTAATCCCAGCACTTTGGGAGGTGTGTGGATCATTTGAAACCAGGAGTTTGAGACCAGCCTGGCCAACATGGTGAAACCCTGTCTCTACTAAAAATACAAAAAATTAGCCAGGCGTGGTGGCTCATGCCTGTTGTCCCAGCTACTGGGGAGGCTGAGGTGGGAGGATCACTTGTGCCTGGGAGGTGGAAGTTGCAGTGAGCCAAGATCATGCCACTGCACTCCAACTTGGGTGACAGAGTGAGACTGCATCATATTTAAAAAAAAAAAAAAGACAAATATGAATACAACTACACAAATTACTTGCGTGTAGTGGCATGGGCCTGTAATCCCAGCTGTTCGGGAGGCTGAGGCGACAGAACTGCTTGAACCCGGGATGCGGACTCATGCCTGTAATCCCAGCACTTTGGGAGGTCCAGGCAGGTGGATTACTTGAGATAAGGGGTTCGAGACCAGCCTGGCTAATGTGGTGAAACTCTGTCTCTACTAAGAATACAAAAATTAGTTGGGCATGGTGGCCCACACCTGCAATCTCAGCTAAGATTGAAGGCACAAGAATCACTTGAAACCCAGGAGGCAGAAGTTGCAATGAGCCGAGATTGCACCACTGCACTCCAGCCTGGGCAACAGAGTGAGACTCTGTCTCAAAAAAATAAAAATTGGCCAGGTGCGGTGGCTCACGCCTATAAACCCAGCACTTTGGGAGGCTGAGGCGGGTGGATCCTGAGGTCAAGAAATGAGACCATCCTGGTCAACATGGTGAAACCCCGTCTCTACTAAAAATACAAAAGTTAGCTGGGCATGGCGGCGCACGCCTGTAATCCCAGCTACTCGGGAGGCTGAGTAGAGACTCCATCTCAAAAAAAAGAAAAATGGAATCCCAGCATTTTGAGAGGCCAAGGCAGGAGGATCGCTTGAGGCCAAGAGTTCAAGACCAGCCTGGGCAACATAGCAAGACCCTGTCTCAACTAAAAATTAAAAAAATTAGCCAGGTGTGGTGGGGTGTACCTGTAGTCCCAACTACTCAAGAGGCTGAGGGGTGAGGAATACCTGAGCCTGGGAGTTTGAGATGGCAGTAACCTATGATTGCAGCACTGCACTCCAACGCCTGGGCAATAGAACAAGACCCTGTCTCAAAAAAAAAAAAAAAGAAAAAAAGAAATTTAGAATGTCCAGTGGGGAAAAAGCAAGTTTCCAAAGATTACATAGTGTTACGGTTTGATGACTTGTCCCTCTCAAACCCAGAACTTTGGGAGGCTGGTCTCAAACTCCTGACCTCATGACTCACCTGCTTCTGCCTCTCAAAGTGTTGGGATTACAGGTGCGAGCCACCACGCACAGCCATGATTTCAACATATGAGTTTGTGTGAGGGGGCCACAAACATTCAGTCCATTGCAGATAGTGTTTCTCCCCTTTAGCTTCTGGTTTCTGGTGATCTTTAGGCATTGATAACTCTTCCAGAGGCAAGGTAAAACACCAGGGGTGTGTGGAAGTCAAGTGCCGAGGATCCCAAAGGCCTGGAAAGGAAGCTGCCTCCCAAGTTTGAGACAAGTACTCCATTGTTAGTGATGAAAGGGCACACCCCACAGGAAGTTCAAGAAGCCTTGCTGCTAGGAGAGGTGGATCACACCTGTAATCCCAGCATTTTGGGAGGCCGAGGCGGGAGGATTGCTTGAACCCAGGAGTTTGAGACCAGCGTGAGCAACACTGTGAGACCTTGTCTCTACAAAAAAAAAAAATTCTTTTGTTTTTTGAGATGGAGTCTCACTCTGTCACCAGGCTGGAGTGCAGTGGTGTGATCTCAGCTCACTGCAACCTCTGCCTCCCGGGTTCAAGCGATTCTCCTGCCTCAGCCTCCTGAGTAGCTGGGACTACAGATGTGCACCACCACAACCAGCTAATTTTTCCTGCCTCAGCCTCCTGAGCAGCTGGGATTACAGGCGTGTGCCAACATGCTCGGCTAATTTTTTGTATTTTTAGTAGAAATGGGGTTTCACCATCTTAGGCTGGTCTCAAACTTCTACCTCAGGTGATCTGCCTGCCTCAGCCTCCCGAAGTGCTGGGATTACAGGTGTGAGCCACCGCACCTGGCCTTGTATTTTTAGTAGAGATGGGGTTTCACCATGTTGGCCAGGATGGTCTCGATCTCTTGACCTAGTGATCCGCCCGCCCTCAGCCTCCCAAAGTGCTGGGATTACAGGCATGAGCCACCACACCTGGCCATTTTTTTTTTTTTAATTGAGATGGAGTCTTGCTCTGTCACCCAGGCTGGAGTGCAGTGGCGAGATCTCAGCTCACTGCAACCTCTGTCTTCTGGGTTCAAGCAGTTTTCCTGCCTCAGCCTCCCAAGTAGCTGGGATTACAGGTGCATGCCACCATGCCCAGCTAATTCTTGTATTTTTAGTAGACACGGTGTTTCACGACGTTGTCCAGGTGGGTCTCAAACTCCTGACCTCAGGTAATCTGCCCACCTTGGCCTCCCAAAGTGCTGGGATTACAGGTGTGAGCCAGTGCTCCTGACCTCTACTAACAATTTCTTAAAAATTAGCTGGGCGTGGTGGCACACACCTGTAATCCCAGCTACTTGGGAGGCGGGAAGATTGCTTGAGCCCAGGAGATCAAGGCTGCAGTGAGCCATGATCGGGCCCCTGCACAATCAGCCTGGGAGACACAGTGAGACCCTGTCTCAAAAAAAAAAAAAAAAAAGGAAGCATCGCTGGGCAGGAAAATGATGTGTTCCCAACAGTGGAAATCAGCTAGATTGACCAAAGCACTGAGGGACAAATGTATTTAGTTAGTGTAGTTCTGTGTGCACATGGTGGGGAGTGTACAGCAAGCAGGGAGTTATCAACTGGTAGTCTTTGGCAGTGGCTACACGGAGGCATCTCATGATTTCCACTTCAGTCACAACAAAAGCCACAGTAGTTCCAGTGGACTGACCTTACACACTACAGGATCTCGCAGACCTGACCTCCTACCTTCTCCCTCTCTTACTCCCCTGCAACCACACCAGCCTCCTGGCCGTTCCTCACACACACTAGCAACAGTACTACCACGGGGCCTTTGCACTTCGTTTCCCCTGCCTAGACCACTTTCCCCAGATAGCTGCGTGACCATCCCTTACTTCCTTTAATACCTTTGCTTAATGTCACCTCCCTAAGGCTTTCTGTGACCCTTCTATTAATACTGCCCCTTTCCCCTATGGTTCTTACCTTCTTGTAACATCCTCCATCACTTACTTCTGCTTATTACTCACTGTCTCAGCCCCAGTGGAGCATCAGCCCCATAAGGGCAAGGATCTTTGTTTGTTTTGCTCATAGCTCCATACTCAGTACCTGTGATGCTGCCTGGCATATAGTAGGGTCTTGATATTAAGTGATTTACTCCATACTGTTCCCCTAGCATGCAGGATGGTACTTGGCATTCAGTAGGGGCTCAAGAGATGTTTGTTGAATGAATTGGGGTGATAGGGCACATGGTGGGAACCCATCCCCACTTAGATAGCTTTATAAGCTGTTAGATATTTAATCACTCTTCATGGTCCTGCAGAAATGGAGATAAAGAGGTGGCCTCAGTGTGGGAGTGGAGGGGAGCATTCCCTTGAATGAGGAAGGAATGTTGGAAAAGAAAGCTGAGGCTGGGTGCAGTGGCTCACGGCTGTAATCCCAGCACTTTGGGAGGCCGAGGCGGGCGAATCACAAGGTCAGCCTGACCAGGCCGGGCGTGGTGGCTCACGCCTGTAGTCCAACCACTCTGGAGGCCAAGGCAGGCCGATCACCTGAGGTCAGGAGTTCAAGACCAGCCTGACCAACATGGTGAAACCCCGTCTTAAAAAAAAAAAAGGAAAAAAAAGAGATCAGCCTGACCAACATGGAGAAACCCCGTCTCTACTGGAAACACAAAAATTAGCCAAGTGTGGTGGCATGGGCCTGTAATCCCAGCTACTCGGGAGGCTGAGGCAGGAGAATCGCTTGAACCTGGGAGGCGGACATTGAAGTGAGCCAAGATTGCACCATTGTACTACAGCCTGGGCAACAAGAGTGAAACTCCGTCTCAAAAAAAAAAAAAAAAAAAAAAGAGAGCTGAGAGGAGGCTGGGCGCAGTGGCCCACGCCTGTAATCCCAGCACTTTGGAATGCTGAGATGGGAAGATCACCCAAGCCCAGGAGTTTAAGACCAGCCTGAGCAATATAGTGAGACCCTGTTTCTATTATATTCAAAAAAGTTAAGAAAAAAAAAAGGGCTGACCTGTCCGTATCTGCCACCAAGCACAGCCCCGGCAGCAGCCTCCATCACCCCAATAATTGACTTCTCTCTGAAAGTCAAAGAAGCTGCTTCCTGAGTCTGCTGCTACAAATTCAAGGCTAAGTCTGGACAATTTTTAACAGAAGCAGCCTCCTGCTGAGGAAACTTCTAGAGGCTCGGCAGAAGAGGCAGATGCCTTTTAATCTACATCTTGCTCATTACTGTGATGTGAAAAAAGCCAGTCTGGACAAATTGTACAGGTCCCAGTCACCAGCTTGTGAGGGGCCTGTACAGAATTCTTGGGCTCACAGAAGCCGTTGCTGCAGTAACCACTGCCACAAGAGCAACTTTGGCAGCAGGCAGATGCCAGGCAGCAAGCTGAGAGAACACTGCACAGATTCAAAGGATCTTCAGATACAAGGCTTTGTTTGTGCACAGTGAACAAGGGGCAGATTGGGAAAGCCTCCTTATATTGTCTACACTTCCCTGAATGTAAGGAACCCTGTCCTCAAAATGGGGATCAGCAGGGCTCCTTTCAAGGCAAAGCACAAAAAGTCCCAGTGGCCTGTCAGGAGAGATCAGGCACTCTGCCTGGAGGTAGGTGTTCTGGACAAAGGGCCATATTCAAGAACTCTAGGCCCCATTTTCAAGCGTAGGCTTAGGAGAATGATGAATTCCAGGAAATCTGAAGCTGATTATCTACTTTAGCATTGTGGCACAGGGAGGAGATGGAGGGTGTGTGAAATGGCTGGGTTATGTCATGTTACAGGGTGGAGACAGAGCCCAGTGCCATTCCCTGGGGAGCTTTAGCTCTTCTTGAAGGCGCTACCCAAGGCTGGTTTATTATGATTGGAGAAAGGAGGAGGCCTTCTTGACAGGGTGAAGCACATAAAGCATAGGAAACTGACTACCGGACATAAGAAATTGGGAACATCCTCCCTAAGAATAAAGAGATATAAGCCAGAGGCCAGCCATGGTGGCTTACGCCTATAATCCCAGCACTTTGGGAGGCTGAGGCGGGAAGATCGCTTGAGCCCAGGTCAATGCTGCTGTGAGGTATGATTGTACCACTGCACTCCAGTCTGCGTAACAGAGGAAGACCCCAGGCTCAGCATATTCTCTGGGGTCCTGCTCTAACCTGAGAGTGAAAGCAGACTCTGCTGCTAGTTGCTAGAATTCTTGCTCAGGAAGTTGTTCAGAGATGTAGTACTTCAGATTCCACAGCATCTAGTCAGGAGTCAGATTTTTTTATTTTTGAGACAAAGTCTAACTCTGTCCCCTGGGTTGGAGTGCAGTGGCATGATCTGGACTCACTGCAACCTCTACCTCCTGGGTTCAAGCAATTTTCTTGCCTCAGCTTCCTGAGTAGCTGTGATTATAGGCGTATACCACCACACTTGGCTAATTTTTTTGTATTTTTATACTTTTAGTAGAGACAGGGTTTCATCTTGTTGGCCAGGCTGGTCTTGTACTCCTGGCCTCAAGTGATCCGCCCACATTAGCCTCCCAAAGTGCTGGGATTACAGGCATGTGCCACTGTGCCTAAGCTCATAGTTTTTATATTCTAAGAGTGAGCTCATAATCAAATGAGTCCTTTAACTTGTCCTGTACCCTGAGCAGGAAAGCAAGGCTGAAAAATGAAATGGTTCCCACCTCAGTCAACTCAGTTCCCACGTTAACTCACAGCTCATCATATCACTTACGATTACATATTTCTATTAAGTATCTCAAATGGTTTTTATTATACCGTAAATTCTGGTAAATATTGGGTTTGTTTCTAGCTTCCCTACTGGTTAATCCATCCATGTCCCTTGTCCTTGTCCCAGGACTGCACCAGAAGTAGAGGATGGAACAATGATCTTCCCACCTTCTTGAAGGCAACTTCCTCATACTATACAGAACTGGTAACAGCCTAGGGGATGGGAGAAGTCCCATGGGTCAATCTTCATCTGTGTCACTAGGGCCCATGTACTGGCAGATGGCATCGTAGTGTAGCTCCACCACCTGATTCTCTCTTGGCAGTTGCACCAAAGCCCGGCTCCGTGCTCTGTCCCGGCTCAGCAAATGTCCCACCTGGAACAGAGGTGAAGTGAAATCAGCAAGGCCAGCCTAGACCCTAGGACAGGCCATGAACGACCCACAAACCTCCACTGCCAGGTTTGAGACTCACCCTTCCAGCCTGTGGGCCCAGCACCACCATCACACGGTCGCCCTCTGCCTTGGGAACCAGTGTTTCCAGCATCTCTTCCCTCAGGCCTACAGGTAAGGGAAAGGGGAATGAGGCCCACAGCAAGGACCAGCCCAGCCAGGGTCCTGTCAGAAGGGTCCTTCCTGGCCAGGCGTGGTATCTCACACCTCTAGACCCAGGACTTTGGGAGCCTGAGGTGGGAGGATCTTTTGAGCCCAGGAGTTCGAGACCAACCTGGGCAAGATGGTCAGACCTTGTCTCTACAAAAAAAAAAATTTTTTTTTTTTTGAGACGGAGTTTTACTCTTGTTGCCCAGGCTGGAGTGCAATGGCGCAATCTAGGCTCACTGCAACCTCTGCCTCCCAGGTTCAAATGATTCTCCTGCCTCAGCCTCCCAAGTAGCTGGGATTACAGGTACCCACTACCACACCCAGCTAATTTTGTATTTTTAGTAAAGACGGGGTTTTGAGCTGTTGGTCAGGCTGGTCTCAAACTCATGACCTCAGGTGATCCACCCACTTTGGCCTCCCAAGGTGCTGGGATTACAGGCATGAGCCACTGCACACAGCCTACAAAAAATTTTAAAATTAGTCAGGCATGGTAGTGTGTGCCTGCAGTCCCAGCTACTCAGGAGGCTGAGGTAGGAGGATGGCTTGAAATCAGGAATTCAAGGTGGTACTGATCCATGATCGTGCCACTGCACTCCAGCCTAGGTGATAAAACAAGACCCCATTTCAAAAAAAAAAGAAGGGCCTTTCCTGTATTCTCTGGAGCCATTCTATGCCCTGTTGACAGATAGAGTCCCACCACATCCATTTCACGGATGAGGAAGCCTAAGGAGTAGTTCACAAAAATCACTGTAATAAAGGGAGCATGTCCATATGGTGGTAGTGATAAGAACAGGCACTGTTTATTGTTGGCATGTTTTAAGGCCTGCCCTGCACTGAGAGCTCAATACACATCCCTTCACCAAGGCACCAATCACAAGAGGAAGAAAGTAATTTCCATGCTAATTTGACAGACCGGAGGCCAGACGTGGTGGCTCACACTTGTCTTTGGAAGCCAAGGTGGGAAGATCACTTGAGGTCAGGAGTTCAAGACCAGCATGGTCAACATGGTGAAACCCGGTCTCTACTAAAAATACAAAAATTAGCCAAGCGTGGTGGCGCTTGCCTGTAGTCCCAGCTACTCGGGAGGCTGAGGCAGGATTATTGCTTGAAAACAGGAGGCAGAGGTTGCAGTGAGTCAAGATCGTGCCACTGCACTCCAGCCTGGGCAACAGAGCAAGACTCTGTCTCAAAGAAAAAAAAAAAAAGAAAGAAAAAGAAAACTCGACAGACAGGGAGAGTGGGGCTCAAGATAACTACTGTCATGGAAGTGTCTAATGTTCTGTAAGAGGATGCTAGGCCTTGCAAAATACCTGAACTCTGCCCAACCTCCCAGCTTTGTCTGGGCCAGGCTCTGGGCCTAAGACGCTCTTCTTGATCAACCTCCAGGATGATCACGCTCCAGCTGTAATCGCTCAAACTCACCTTCCAGGACTCGGCCTTCATCTGTCTGACATACACAGGTATCTGGGCTTAGGACATCTTCAATTATCATCTGGGGATACAGATCAGAGGGATGTGAAATTTTTAGAGAGGTAAGGGGGCCCAGTCCCTGGGGGAGGGAGGGGACCGAGGCTGCAGGGTTCCCACCTTGGTGTTATAATACTGGCCGCCTTTGTACATCTTGTCCACAAACCGCACGCGCAGGTCCCTGTGCAACCAGTGCTGACTCCTGGGGGCTGCCTTCTCACTCTTGGCTGCAGGCCCATTCTGTCTGTGGAGAAGGTGGCAGCACCAGGCTTAGCTCTTCATCAGATGCACTTTCCAGTCGCCGTCCCTTTGCCTATGCTATGAAAACCACCCACAGTGCGGTTCCCAGTTCCTTCTATGAGCCTGCCTTGCCTTGAAAGCCTTCCCTGGCTGCTCAAGCCTACCCACAGCCCTGCCCTCTTGCCCCCTCCCACATGCTCAGAGTCCCACCGGTCTGGAAGGTGTTTCCGCTTCCTCTCTGAGTTGTCCTGCTGGATGCGGAGTTCTTGATTCTGGAGGGTCTTCCGTAATGAGGCAGTTTCATTCTGTTGCCCTGGGGAAGGAAGTTTTCCTTACCTGGCCTGTTCAAGGGATTAGGAGAACCAGGACAGAGCCTCAGTGTCTCACTGCCCTTTCCTTCCAAGGCCATGTCTCAGCCTAGGGCCACCTCCCACCTGCCAAAGTGCCCCTCTCTCCCCTCATGCATTTGCTAGTAGAATGCCTCTCCCTGACCTCTCAACCATTTTGGCTTCCTTCAGGAACCCTCCCACAGCCGCCCTAGCCCACAGCAACAGTGCCCACCTAACGTGGACTACAGATTCCTGGAGAACTCTGTCTGTACCCATCTGCCAAACTGCTCCATCCTACTGAAATGCCTTCACCTGTGCTAGTCTGTCTGCCTAGAATTCCTTTCTCAGTCACACACTAATCCTAGTAGTTCTCACTCCCTAGTAAAAGAGAGGTTCATCACCCCAAATGGACAAAGATCCTGAGTAGGAACTGATTTCTGTACCTGTTTCTTCCCACTCAGAGACAGGCTACAGACCCAGGGGTATGACATCCGCCTTTCTCCAATCAAATGGAGGAAGTCACTTATGTCCATTCTCACCTCCTGACCTCTGGTTGGAAGTCACACCTGTCAGGCAGACTGCTGCCCCTCCCTGCTGCAGATCTAAAACCACCCCATAAGCCAGGTCCTGCCATCCCCAGGAATGCTTCGCCAACTCCCCTAGCTCTACAAGAGGCTCACTCACTGAGATCCAAGGCGTTCTTGTCAAATTCCTGCTGGGAGATGGGCCGTAGGCAGTACTCACTAACAGTCACCATCCGGCTCCCCACAGCCAGACGAACCATGGCCCGAACATTGTCAGGATCGAGGCCTTCCACCTAAAGTGTTGAGGGGAAGAAGTTAGGTAGGGGTTGTGGACTCCACCCACATTCCTAGGACCAAGCTGTCCACCTCTCACCTCTAAGAGGCCTGCTTCCTCTGTCTCCCCGACCAGACTCTGACCCCTAAGAAGTGGGACCAGGTCTGGTTCCTGTGTCTCCCTCAGCTGACTGTGGGGCTTCCTTGGATCCTTTAAGCATTTAACCCTCAGGGACTTGTGGCATATGGCATTCTCTTCCTTTTAGCTGGGAACTGAGGCTCACAAGGCCAGCAAGTGGTCCTGGATTACTGAGTGACGCAGTGGGCCAAGCAGGCCTAAAAGACTAGGACTCCCAGGCTTTCTACCTCAAACCCGTCTTCCTCCCTCTGACCCTCAGATCAACATTCCCTGCTGCCTGTTTTGGGCTCCTGGGCTATCTTGGTTCCTTACCTTTCCATAGAGGCCTCGGTGAGGGCCATAAAGAACCATTACAGCTCCTCCAGGCACCAGCCCTTGAGGCTGATCTTCCTTATCCTTCCCTTGCTCATCTGGCCTTGGCATGCGGGAGGGGCCAGTAGAGGTCAAGGCCTGGGCCTCGGTCAGGTTGGCACCCAGCCCTAATCCCTTGGGCCTCAGTGAGTTGACACGGGGCTTCACTACTCTGCAGGGAGAAATATGGGTTTGCTGGAGAGAATGTGACAGTCTTCAGCATCTTATTTACTTCCTCTCCCTGCCCAAACTCCACCCCATCGACATTTTCTTTTCTTTTTTTGAGACAGAGTTTCGCTCTTGTCTCCCAGACTGGAGTGCAATGGCTCGATCTCGGCTCACTGCAACCTCTACCTCCTAGATTCAAGTGATTCTCCTGCCTCAGCCTCCTGAGTAGCTGGAGTTACAGGTACATGCCACCATGCCCGGCTAATGTTTGTACTTTTAGTAGAGACAGGGTTTCACCATGTTGGTCAAGCTGATCTCGAACTCCTGACCTCAGGTGATCCACCCTCCTTGGTCTCCCAAAGTGCTGGGATTACAGGCATGAGCCACCATGTCCAGCCCCCATCAACATTTTCAAGGATGCCCTTTCCGATCTCATATTAGGACTGTTTTTGACCCACAGAAACAGCAATTTCATTTGATTCAACCTAATAACATGCTGCATATACCATCTATTACATACTATCTACAGTGAGATCACACGCAGATCACTGCAACCAAATATACTATGTCTACAGGGGAAATCATATGAATATTCACACCAAGCAGGAGAAACAGACTATAAATACTCAATATGGCTGGGCACAGTGGCTCATGCCTGTAATCCCAGCACTTTGGGAGACCGAGGTGGGCAGATCACCTGAGGTCAGGAGTTCAAGACCAGCCTGGCCAACATGGAGAAACCTCATCTCTACTAAAAATACAAAAATTAGCCAGGCATGGTGGCACATGTGTGTAATCCCAGCTACTCAGGAGGCTGAGGTAGAAGAACCACTTGAACTCAGGAGGTCGAGGTTGCAGTGAGCCAAGATTGCACCAACTGCATTCCAGCCTGGGCGACAAAGAGACTCCATGTAAAAAAAAAAAAATAATGCCAATTCAGGTCATGTTTGGCTGCCAATGGCTTATGAAAAAAATGTTTGTTTTTCAGAATTCTTCAGAGTTTGCAATTGCAAAGAAAGGGTAGTAAGTCTGCATGACAATAGTAAATGTTTAGTCTATGCTTTCTTGGGGCCAGGACCTACTGTATGTGCTTTATGTATATAATTTCTTTTCTTAAAATTAATTAATCTTTTGTAGAGATGGGGCCTCCCTATGTTGCCCAGGCTGGTCTCAAACTGCCAAGGTTAAGTGATCCTCCTGCCTCAGTCTCCCAACGTGCTGGGATTACAGGCATGAGCCACTACCTGGCCTATGTGTATAATTTCATTTAACTCTTACAACAGACCTGTGAAGTCAGTATTATTATCCCCATTTTTCAGATGAGGAAATTGATGTCCCCAGAGGCAACCTTTATATAAACAGGATTCTATTATGGCATTCCAAAGGCCAAATGGGAGTTTAAAACAGAAGTGGAGGCTGGGCGCGGTGGCTCACGCCTGCAATCCCGCACTTTGGGAGGCCACGGTGGGTGGATAACCTGAGGTCAGGAGTTCAAGACCAGCCTGGCCAGCATGGTAAAACCCCATCTCTAATAAAAATAAAAAATTAGCCGGGTGTGGTGGCACACGCCTGTAGTCCCCGCTACTCGGGAGGCTGAGGGAGGAGAATCACTTGAACCTAGGAGGCAGAGGTTGCAGTGAGCTGAGATCGTGCCACTGCACTTCAGCCTGGGCGACAGTGAGACTCCATCTCAAAAAACAAAACAAAACAAACAAAACACAATAGTGGAAGGGGCTGCTGAATTACTTAGGGCAGTAATGTATCCTCCCTCCCTGCCTGGATGGTTCCAGTTTGGCAGTGACCCTGGGGATCTTGATCGCAGCCTGATCTGTCTGTCCCCTCACCCCATCCCAGAACTCACTGATTGAAGGTGCGACCGATGCCCTCGCCAGGTTTCCAGCCCATGCCCCGCAGCATGGCCAGCCCATAGGCCTCCACAGGGACCACCTCATAATTGGCCTCCTCTGGCACCTACAGGTTCAGGCAGAGGAAGGAGGGTCAGTTTTGCTTACACTGGGTCCTCTTTTTGAAGTGCACTTGCTGACAGCCACTGTGTGACCTGCTATGTGTCTTTACCAATCAGCTCAAGGGTAACTTTTGATTTCCTCTTTCCATCCCTCACTGTACTCCTCCATGTTCAGTCCTTCAACAAATATAAAGCACCTAATCGATGGCAAGTACTGTTCTAGGTACTGGGGATGAAGCAGTGAACCAAACAGACAAAAACCCCTACCCTTGCAAAGCTTCTGGTCTAGTGGTGGAGACACACTATAAATAAAACACAGAGAACATGATATGTCAAGTGGTGATGTAAAGAACAAGAAAGCAGGGTAAGAGTATACAGAGGGATGGAGAGGGAGTGCCACTGGGTTGAGATGACAGCAGAGGGAGCCATGGGGATATGAGAAGAAAGTGACCCAAGCTGAAAGCACTGTAATAGCAAAGGCCCTGAGGCTGGACGAGGCTTGGTAGGTGTGAGGAGTATCACGAAAGTCACCATGATGGTGAGAGGAGAGAGCAGAGAAGGGTGGCAAAGAGGCTAAGTCAGGAGAGCTGGGCAGAAGTCAGAGGACCCTGAGCCAGGTGGGAGCCACAAGAGGGACCAGTGAGGAAATTACTATAATAGTCCAGATGAGAGATACTGGTGGCTCAGCCCTTTGCGGTGGTATTGGTGGTGAGAAGTGGTCAGTTCTGGGTGTCATTTTGAAAAAAGATGATAGAATTGTGCTGGCAGATTGTATGGGGCATGAAATAAAGAGGGGAATTGAGGATGACACCAAAGATTTTGTTGTTGTTTTTGGTTTTTGAGACGGAGTCTTGGTCTGTTGCCCAGGCTGGAGTGCAGTTGTGCAATCTCTGCTCACTGCAACCTCCGCCTCCTGGGTTCAAGCGATTCTCCTGTCTTGTGCCCCACCATGCCCGGCTAATATGTGTATTTTTAGTAGAGGTGGGATTTTGCCATGTTGGCCAGACTGGTCTCGAACTCCCGACCTCAGGTGATCTGCGTGCCTCAGCCTTCCAAAGTGCTGGAATTACAGGAGTAAGCCACTGTGCCCGGCTGTCTCCAAGGTTTTTAAGCTGAGTGAGAGGAAGGATGGATGGAATTTTGGTCAATTGAGATGTGGAAATCTGCAGGAGGAGGTTTATAGAGGGAAAAATTAGAGGAATGAGGCGAAAGCTGGAACAGGATGAAAGGGTGAAGAGTGAAGTGGGATCTTTTTTTTCTTTAAAGATAAAGGAGCTGGGCACAGTGGCTCACAGCTGTAATCCCAGCACTTTGAGAGACCAAGGTGGGTGGATCACTTGAGGTCAGGAGTTCAAGACCAGCCTGACCAACATGGCGAAACCTTGTCTCTACTGAAAATACAAAAATTAGCCAGGTGTGGTGGCACACACCTGTAATTGCAGCTACTCAGGAGACTGAGGCAGGAGAATTGCTTGAACCCGGGAAGGGTAGGCTGCAGTGAGCCGAGACTGCACCACTTCACTCCAGCCGGGGTGACCGAGCAAGACTCTGTGTCAAAAAAAAAAAAAAAAAAAAAAAAAAGATTAAGGAAATCAGGGCACATCTGAAGGCTGAAGAGAACAGTTCAGTCGAAAGAGAGAGTGGCCTGCAGGTGTAGGAGAACTAGACTCCAAAGAAGCAGTGCAAGAAATTTATGAAAGAAAAGGTGAAAAGTCAGGTCTGTGGGTATGAAAGACAGACTTGAGTTACTTCTGTAGAGACACCTCTAATCTCTCCTCTTGTCACCTCCCATCATCACTCCTTCACATTCACTCCGGATACACAAGTTGCCACACCAATTTTCTGCCACTATGCCATTGCTTAGGCTGTTGCTCCCAACAGGAGTACTCACTCTGTTTGTTCTTCCCTCTCTCTCTAAAGCCTGCTTATCCTTCCAGACCACTCTGGTCTAAGTCCCCAGCATCTCTAGCCTGGACTACTCAGCCCCTTGCTCTACCTTCACTAATGATTCTGTTCACAGCAGCCAGAGGGATGCTGTCAAATCATAAATCATATTTCGTCTCTGCTGAGGGCTTGTCCATGCTCTCACCCCACTCCGAGTAAAAGCCAAAGTCCTCACAATGGCCTACAAGGCCCTGCCTGGTCTAGCACCCCTGTCTCCTTTCTGACTTCATCTACTACCCCTTCCCCTCACTCATTCCACTTCAGTCACACTGGTCTCTTTGGTGTTAGCAAACACTCTAGGCAGTGTCTACCTTCAGGGCCTTTACATTTCCTGTTCCCTTTGCTGCACATCTCATTCAGATAATCCTAGGATTCAAGTACTTTTTTAGCATCCAGGTATCCAGATTCATTTGGTAATGCTTCCAAAAAGGATGGCAGGAGAAGGGGCAGGTGGTGGGCCTCTAGCACACACACAGACTTTCCCTGCTATGTGCAGGGACACAGCCTGGCAGACAGGGCAAAGAAAGGCTGGGGCAGGAGGGGGACAAGGGGCCAGCTCACTGTCTCAGCCCGGGGTTCGCTGTCTGCCCCTTCCCCGCTGGGGGTGCATCCTTTCTGGATCATGGGGATAGCAAGCGTGGGGTCGACACCCGCATTCTCTCTCTCCTCCAGAGACTTCTTGGATTCTAAGGGAAGAATAGGAGGGAGCAATGAGGTCCCACCCTATCCTTCCGCCTTCTTCCTTCACTGGGGAAGGGTAAAGGGGCGTCACTCACCCTCAATGAGCTCCTTCACAGCCTGGGACAGCACCCCATCCACCAAGGCCCCAGAATCTGTGGATGGCCCAGGGGACCGGGCTGGTGGCTGCCTGCGAGAGCCATTCTGGATCAAAGGGATGATGAGTTCCTTGGGGGCTTCCTGGGGCTTCACACTGATGTGGACACAGAGGGGTGAGGTTGGGAGAGTGGCAGGGTCAGTGGGTTCTGAGTCACACTCCTTCATTCAGAGAAAACACAACAGCCAAACTCACCCCCAGCCCCACGGACCATGCCTTCCCTACTCCATGTCTGGATCTCCTGTACCTCTCTGATCGTGCATTCTTTTAATTCTCTCCCCCAGTGTGCCCAACTCATAAATGTCAGTGCCTTCGACAAATAATTCCTGGACTCTCTGTTAAACCCAAGACTGGCTTCCACAATGACTCACAAATCACTGTCTTCAGCCCAGACTCTCCCCAGCTCCAGGTTCCCAAACAGTCCTAGATGCCTGATTCTCTTCTGAAAATCCCTCCCTCAGACTCTCCTTTCCCTCATTAGGTTGACGGTGGCCTCCATCAACCTGAATATGCTTCTCCATCCCGTTCCCCACATCGGAGAAGCCCCACCACTTCAGTTTAGACACTAGAGGTCCTGTCATTCTCCCACTCTTTCCTTCTCCCGGAACGCACACACCTCAGTGTCTTCAAGTCCTAAAGACATTTCTTCTCAGGAATACATCCCCTCTTCACAATTCCCACGACTATCAGGTCCAATTTTCCCACCCCTCCTATAAACTCCCGCCTTCTGGCCTCCACGAATTTACTCAGGCTGTGCTTCAGGCTTAACAGGCCACTGTCACCGAGACAAACAACTGAGATTCCTCCCTCCCGCTTGCGCCCACCGCAGCGATTTCCAAGGTGTGAAAGACCCGGCGCGTCACCTCTGCAGCTCCCTTCCTTCCACGGATTTCAAGAAATCCTTCTCCTCCGGGGATGGCCCAGCGCCGTCTCCCGAGTCGGCCAGCCGCCTTCGGGCAGACGTGCGAGTGAAGCCGAATGAAATTGGGGCAGTGGAAGCAGCAGTCAACGGCAAAACAACCTCCTCAGAGTCCGCCATCTTGCTCTTTTTCCCAGGCCGGCGCGCTGCTTGCTGGGAAATTTAGTTTGGGTTTAGGTCGCTAGAGGCCGGCCTACGCGCGTAAGAACTACTTTCCCATCAATCACTGTGGCACCGGCGGTAGCGGGCTGGAAGGGGCCATGGGAAGTAATTGTCGCTCTTTCTCGCGGGAGCGCGTCGCGCCAAGCTTACAGGGAAATGTAGTTTTTAGCGAGGTAGGCATGGTGGAAGGTCATTCTTACCAGGAATTAATTCCTTCGTGTAGGCTTTTGACAAGTATTTATGGAAATCCTACTGTGTGCCCTACTCATGTGGGAAATGCTGATGAAGTAAATCATTTAGAAATAATCAGTCGGGTGTGGTGGAGCCCACCTGTAGTTCCATTGACTCCGCAGGCTGAGGCAGTAGTATGGCCTGAGGCCCAGGAGTTCTAGGCTGCACTTAGCTCTTATCACACCCCTGCATTCCAGCCTGAGTGACAGAGCGAGATCCCGTCTCTAAAAAAGAAAAAAAGAAAAAAAAAAACCAGTGAGCGTCGATGTGTATAATAATGAATAATAGACACGAAAAAGTGCCTACTGGCCGGGCATAGTGGCTCACGCCTGTAATCTCAGCACTATCGGAGGCTGAGGTGGGTGGATCACCTGAGGTCAGGAGTTCGAGACCAGCCTGACCCATATCGTGAAACCCTATCTCTACTAAATATACAAAAATTAGCAGGGGGTGGTGACGGGTGACTGTAGTCCCAGCTACTTGGGAGGCCGAGACAGAATTGCTTGAATCTGGAAGTGGAGGTTGCAATGAGCTGAGATCGTGCCACTGCACTCCAGCCTGGGCGACAGAGCAAGACTCGGTCTTTAAAAAAAACAAAAAACAAAAAACTAGTGCTACTGGCCAAGCAGAATGGTTCACACCTGTAATCCCAGCACTTTAGGAGGCTGGGGCAGGCGGATCACTTGAGATCAGGAGTTCGAGACCAGCCTGACCAACATGGTGAAATCCCATCTCTACTAAAAATACAAAAATTAGCTGGGTATAGTGGCTCGTGCCTGTAATCCCAACTACTCGGGAGGCTGAGGCATGAGAATCACTTAAACACAGGAGATGTAGGTTACAGTGAGCCGAGATCTCAACACTGCACTCCAGCCTGGGCTACAGAGCGAGACTCTCTCTCTCTCAAAAAAAAAAAAAAAAAAAGGAAAAGAAAAAAAGAAATAATGCCTACAAAAAAAAAGGAAAAGAAAAAAAGAAATAATGCCTACAAAAAAAAAAAAGGAAAAGAAAAAAAGAAATAATGCCTACAGATGTCAGATTTTAATACTCAGCAAGGCACTGGATTCAAATAATAATAAAATATGCCAGGCATGTTGGCTCATACCTGTAATCCCAGCAGTTTGGGAGGCCAAAGCAGGCAGATGACCTGAGGTCAGGGGTTTGAGACCAGCCTGGCCAACATGGCAAAACCCAGTCTCTACTAAAAATACAAAACTTAGCCGGGTGTGGTGGTGCATGCCTGTAATCCCAGCTACTTGGGAGGCTGAGGCAGGAGAATCGCTTGAACCTGGTAGGCGGAGGTTGCAGTGATCCAAGATCTTGCCACTGCACTCCAGCCTGGACAACAGAGCGAGACTCCATCTCAAAAAGAAAAAAAAGCAAGAAAAAAAAAGAAACTTGTAGTGTAGAAGGGAATAGAGACATTTAAATACATTTAAAAAAAATATAGCAACATGGACCGAGCTTAGTGGCACACGCCTGTAATCCCAGCACTTTGGGAGGCCTAGGCAGGAGGATCGTTTGAGCCCAAGAGTTTGAGACAAGCCTGGGCAACATAGTGACACCCTGTCTCTAAAAAAATTTTTAAAAATTAGCAGGCGCGAATCTGTGGACCCAGCTATGCAGAAAGCTGAGGGGGAAGGATGGCTTGAGCCCAGGAGGTTGAGGATGCATCTGAGTGGTGATCAGGCCACAGCACTGCAGCCTGGGCAACAGGGTGATACCTTATCTCTAAATAAATAAATAAGTAGGCCAGGCGCAGTGGCTCATCCTTGTAATCCCAGCACTTTGGGTGGCGAAGACCGGTGGATCATGAGATCAGGAGATTGAGACCATCCTGGCTAACACAGTGAAACCCCGTCTCTACTAAAAATACAAAACATTGACTGGGTGAGGTGGCTCACGCCTGTAATCCCAGCACTTTGGGAGGACAAGGTGGGCAGATCACAAGGTCAGGAGTTCAAGATCAGCCTGGCCAATATGGTGAAACTCTCTCTTTACTAAAAATGCAAAAATGAGCTGGGCATGGTGGCTTGCACCTGTAGTCTAAGCTACTTGGGAGGCTAAGGCAGAAGAATTGTTTGAACCAGCCTGGGTGACAGAGCGAAATACTGTACTCTAGCCTGGGCAACAGAGCAAGACTATGTCTGTCTGTCTGTCTGTCTGTCTCTCTCTCTCTCTCTCTATATATATATATACATATATACATATATATATATACACACACACACACACAGCAACATTAAACATTAACAGGAATATATATATATATATATATATATACACCCACACACATACATATACATATAGCAACATTAAGCATTGTGAGAACCAGGTCCTAAGGCTTCAAAGATTACTGAAATGAAGGAAAAATGAAGCAGGCAGAAATTAAAAAAAAAAGAAAAAGAAAAAAATTATGGAGACAGATCTCTCTTGTGTAGGACCTCAGGAGTTTATACAGGCCAGCTGTGGTGGCTCATCCCTGTAATCCCAGCACTTTGAGAAGCTGAGGCAGATGGATCACTTGAGGTCAAGAGTTTGAGACCAACCTGGCAAACATGGCAAAACCCTGTCTATATTCAATATACAAAAATTAGCCAGGTGTGGTGGTGCACACCTGGTTCCAGCTACTCAGGAGGCTGAGACATGAGAATCATTTGAACCTGGGAGGTGGAGGTTGCAGTGAGTCAAGATCGCACCATTGCACTCCAGCTTGGGCGACAGAGTGAAACTCTGTCTTAGAAAGTAAAAAAATTTAAAAATAAAAAAGAGTTTATTCAGAGTGGCTTATACAGAGTTGCTGGGTGTGGTGGCTTACGCCTGTACTTTCAGCACTGCGAGAGGCTCAGGCAGGAGAATTACTTGAGGCCAGGAGTTGGAGGTTGCAGTGAGCTATGATTGTGACACCGCACTACAGCTTGTGTGACAGAGCAAGACCCTGTCTCTAAAAAAGTAAATCAATAAAATAAAAATAAAAGAGCCTGTACAGTAGATGACAGATAGTTAAACAAATATTCTCTTATTTTTTTGTCTTTTTTTAAAATGCCACTTTCAAACAAATATTCTCAAGAAAGAGTAATATAATTCTGCTACAAGTTAGGCTCAAGTAAATCATTGAAGATGTGTAAAATAATTTTATGTGAGATTTATTGTATCATTGTGACAAAAGCTTCAAGACCCACTTAAATGATCAACAGAAGGGGATGCAGTAAATGAATTACAGCACACACCTTGGATGCAAGAAATATGCCTTTAAATTAGAAGCTATAAATAGAATTGTTTTTTTGAGACAGGATCTCACTCTGTTGCCCAGGCTGGAGTACAGTGGCATGATTTTGGCTCACTTCAACCTCCATCTCCCGGGTTCAAGTGATTCTGGTACTTCAGCCTCCTGAGTAGCTGGGATTAGAGGTGTCTGCCACTATGCCCAACTAATTTTTGTATTTTTAGTAGAGATGAGTTTTCACCATGTTGGCCAGGCTGGTCTCGAACTATTGACCTCAGGTGATCTGCCTGCCTTGGCTTCCCAAAGTGCTAAGATTACAGGCGTGAGCCACTGCATGGCCAGCCGCTATAAATATAATTAAATAGGCTGGGTATGATGGCTCTCATCTGTAATCCCAGCATTTTGGAAGTCCAAGGCAGGCAGATCATCTGAGATCGGGAGTTCAAGACCAGCCTGGCCAGCATGGTCTATCTCTACTAAAAATGCAAAAATTAGCAGGGTGTGGTAGTGGGTGTCTATAATCCCAGTTACTCAGGAGGCTGAGGCAGGAGAACTGCTTGAACCCGGGAGGCAGGGGTTGTGGTGAGCCAAGATTGAGCCACTGCACTCCAGCCTGGGTGACAGAGTGAAACTCCCTCTCAAAAAAAAAAAAAAAAAAGAAAGAAAGAAAGAAAAAGAAAAAATATATAAAATTAAATGAAATGGGGACATACCATGTTTTGGAAGGTAGATTACTATGGTAGTTTGGAGAATGGTCTTAAAAACAGGCAGCCCATTATTCAATCTCAGGCCATGTTTCCAGGCCTAGAAGCTCTGGGCATCCTGGGATGAGTCCTGGAATCTCAAGGGTAAAACCACTTTGCTTTTCAAGATACATCAAAATTCTTTAAAATGTATTTAAAGGCAAGGCATGGTGGCTCATGCCTGTAATCCCAGCACTCTGAGAGACCAAGAGGCTGGAGGATTGCTTGAGCCCAGGAGTTGGAGGCTGCAGTGGGCTATGATTGCACCACTGCACTCCAGCCTGGGCAACAAAGCTAGTGAGACTCTCTTTTTTTTTGTTTTGTTTTTTGAGACAGAGTCTGTCTCTGCTGCCCAGGCTGGAGTGCAGTGGTGTGATCTCAGCTCACTGCAGCCTCTGCCTCCCAGGTTCAAGCGATTCTCCTGCCTCAGCCTCCTAAGTAGCTGGGATTACAGGTGCATGCTACCATGCCTGGCTTAATTTTTGTTTTCTTTTTTGAGACAAGAGTCTTGCTCTGTCACCAGGCTGGAGCACAGTAGTGCAGTCTCGGCTCACTGCAACCTCTGCCTCCCGGGTTCAAGCGATTCTTCCGCCTCAGCCTCCCAAGTAGCTGGGACTACGGATGCATGCCAAACATCTGGCTATTTTTTTTTTTTTTTTTTGTATTTTTAGTAGAGACGGGGTTTCACCATGTTGGCCAGGATGGTCTTGATCTCTTGACCTCCTGATCTGCCCGCCTTGGCCTCCCAAAGTGCTAGGATTACAGGCATGAGCCACCACGCCCAGCCAACTCTGTTTCTTTTTAATTTTTTTTTTTTTTTCGAGACGGAGTCTTGCTCTGCCACCCAGGCTGCGTGCAATGGTGCAATCTCTGCTCACTGCATCACTGCAACCTCTGCCTCCCAGGTTCAAGCGATTCCCCTGCCTCAGCCTCCTGAGTAGCTGGGATTAGAGGCGCATGCCACCATGCCTGGCTAATTTTCGTATTTTTAGTACAGGTGGGGTTTCACCATGCTGGTCAGGCTGGTCTTGAACTCCTGACCTCACGTGATCTGCCCGATTTACCTCCCAAAGTGCTGGGATTACAGGCATGAGCTACCACACCTGTCCCTTTTTAATGTTGTTTTTTTTTGTTGTTTTTTTTTTTTTTGAGACAGACATTCACTCTTCTTGCCCAGGTTGGAGTGTAATGGCGCAGTGTTGGCTCACTGCAACCTCTGCCTCCCGGGTTCAAGCTATTCTCCTGCCTCAGCCTCCCGAGTAGCTGGGATTAGAGGCATGCACCACCATGCCCAGCTAATTTTTTGTTTTAGTAAAGATGGGGTTTCTCCATGTTGGTCAGATTGGTCTTGAACTCCGGACCTCAGGTGATCCGTCCGCTTCAGCCTCCCAAACTGTTGGGATTACAGGCATAAACCACCGCGCCCAGCCTAAAATTTTTTTAACTTTTTTTTTTTTTAAGACAAGGCTGGGCTGGGTGGCTCACACCTGAAAATCCCAGCACTTTGGGAGGCGGAGGCAGGTGGATCATGAGGTCAGGAGTTTGAGACCAGCCTGACCAATATGGTGAAACCCTGTCTCTACTAAAAATATAAAATATTAGCCCAGCATGGTGGTGCGAGCCTGTAATCCCAGCTACTCAGGAGGCTGAGGCAGGAGAATTGCTTGAACCCGGGAGGCAGAGGTTGCAGTGAGCCGAGATCACACCACTGCACTCCAGCCTGGGTGACAGATCAAGACTCCATCTCAAAAAAAGAAAAAAATAGACAAGGTCATGCCTGGCCAACTCTGTCTCTTTAATAAAGAAGGACTTCCGCCGGGCGCAGTGGCGCGTGCCTGTAGTCCCAGCTACCCGGGAGGCTGAGGTGGGAGGATCCCTTGAGCCCAGGAGTTCTGGGCTGCAGTGCGCTATGCCGATCGGGTGTCCGCACTAAGTTCGGCATCAATATGGTGACCTCCCGGCAGCGGGGGACCACCAGGTTGCCTAAGGAGGGGTGAACCGGCCCAGGTCGGAAACGGAGCAGGTCAAAACTCCCGTGCTGATCAGTAGTGGGATCGCGCCTGTGAATAGCCACTGCACTCCAGCCTGGGCAACATAGCGAGACCCTGTCTTTAATAAAAAAAAAAAAAAATTTAGTAATAGGGATTTTCCCCCTCTGGGGTCCCCTTCCACCTTCGTGGAAGTTGCTTTTCTTCTCCTAAACTCCATTTCTCTCTCTCAATTCCCTTCCACTCGGTGTGGAAGCTGTCTTTCCTCTCCTGGATTCCATCTTTCTGGATTCTCTCACTCAGTGTGAGAGCTAGCTGTTTCTTTCTCTCCTTTTTCTCTCTCTGCCTACATAAATCACTTTCTGAAAAAAAAATTTAATAATGATTTCCACTTGGAAGTTTAATGAGATCTCAGACTTATCTGTCCAAAACTGAACTCCTGGTCTTCCAAACCAGTTATACCCCCACCTTTTCCCATTTCTATTTTGTTTTGTTTTGAGTATCACTCTGTTGCTCAGGCTGGAATGCAGTGACACCATCATAGCTCACTGCAGTCTTGACCTCCCAGGTTCAAGTGATCCTCCCAACTCAGCCTCCCAAGAAGCTGGGACTACAGGTATGTGCCACCACACCCAGCTAATTTTTTTTTTCTTTTGTAGGGATGGGGTCTCCCTACATTGCCCAGACTGGTCTTGAACTCCTGGGCTCAAGCAATCCTCCCACCTCAGCCTCCCAAAGTGCTAGGATTACAAGTGTGAGTCACCATGCCCAGCCTCCATTTCTGTTAATGCTAACTCCGTTAGCTCAGGCCAAAGAATTTGGAGTTATCCTCGTTTCTTTTTCTTTTCTTTTCTTTTCTTTTCTTTTTTTTTTTTTGAGACAGAGTCTTGCTGTGTTGCCAAGGCTGGAGTGCAGTGGCTCAATCTCAGCTCACTGCAACCTCCACTTCCCGGGTTCAAGTGATTCTCTTGCCTCAGCCTCCCAAGTAGCTGAGACTACAGGCACCCACCAACATGGCTGGCTAATTTTTTGTTTTGTATTTTTTTTTAGTAGAAACAGGGTTTCACTATGTTGGCCAGGCTGATCTTGAACTCTTGACCTCATGATCCACCCACCTAGCCTCCCAAAATGCTGGAATTACAGGCATGAGCCACCGCACCAGGCTGTTTCCTCTATTTTTCCTATATCCCCACATCTAAATCACAAGCTGTTGGCTCTGTCTTTAAAATATGCTCAGAAATATGGAGTTAATCTACTGCAATTACCTTGGTGGAGGACACCATCTCACTAGAATTACTGCAATTGCCTTTTTTTTTTTTAATTTAAGACAGGGTGTTGCTTTGCCACCCAGGCTGGAGTGCAGTGGTGCACTCACGGCTCACTACAGCCTCAACCTCTTGGGCTCAAGTGATTCTACCACCTCAGCCTCTCAAGTAGCTGGGACTACAGGTGTGCACCACCATGCCTGGCTAATTTGTGTATTTTTAGTATAGATGGAGTTTTGCTATGTTGCCCCGGCTGGTCTTGAACTCCTGAGCTCAGGCAATGTGCCTGTCTCGGCTTCCCAAAGTCCTGGGATTATAGGCATGAGCCACCGTGCCCTGCCTGCGGTTGCCTCCTAATCCTTTTAAAAGTAAGACAGATATAACCCTCCACTCAAAAGTCTCCCCTGGCTTTTCATCCTCCCCAGAGTTAAAACTAAAGTTTTAGCCAGGCATGGTGGCTCACGTCTGTAATCCCAGCACTTTGGGAGGCTGAGGGGGGCAGATCGCAGTCAGGAGATTGAGACCATCCTGGCTAACCCTGTGAAACCCTGTCTTTATTAAAAAAAAAAAGTAAAAAAGTAAAAAAAAAAAAATCTAAAGTTTTAACAATGACCTAGGCATATAAGGTCGCAAGAGAAGGGTTCTGTCTCTCTCATCCCATCACCTACAATTCACCTCCTAGCCACTCTGGCCTTTTTTTTTTTCTTTTGAGACAGAGTCTTTCTCTGCCACCAGGCTGGAGTGCAGTGGTGCAATCTCTGCTCACTGCAACCTCCATCTCCTGGGTTCAAGCGATTCTTCCACCTCAGCCTCCCAAGTAGCTGGAACCACAGGCGCGTGCCACCACGCCCGGCTAAATTTTTTTTTGTATTTTTTTTTTTTTAGTAGAGACGGGGTTTCACCGTGTTGGCCAGGATGGTCTCAATCTCTTGACCTCGTGATCCGCCCGCCTCGGCCTCCCAAAGTGCTGGGATTACAGGCGTGAGCCACCGTGCCCGGGCTGGCCTCCTTACTGTCTCTCACACTCACCAGGCAGGCTGGCAGGCACCCACCTCAGAAATTTCCCAATAGCTGCTCTGTCACTTTGAACATTCTTCCTCCTGGTTTCCCTCCCTCTTTCTCGTCCTTCCTTGCTTCGCCACAACGCCCCCCTATCCTCTAGGTGGGTCAAGATAGCCAGGGGGAGACCTATGTTAGTTTGATCTAAGTAATTACAAGCTTGCTTGGCTCAGATACACTGAAGTTTATACACCAAACTAAACTATATTATTGGTGCAGTTAATTAGAAATCAAGCGGCAACAGGAGGCCTGAGGTAAAGACCCTCCGAGAGCGCAGTAACACTGGGGAACACTGTGGGGTGGTTGCAGAGCAGGGAATACTGCTCTGTTCCCATGAATGCCTTTTCAACATGGAGACAGCATGAGGGGCTCATAAAGAGGGCTGGTTCAATGATCTCTGAGTAGGGAGGTGACCTGTGCTCACAAGATCCGGGTGAGTCTTTGCAGATGGCAGCTGGCAAGAAGGATAAAAGCCTTGCAGGGCAGAGATCACGGGATGCCTCAGGCTCTGCTCAGGTTCTCCGAATATGTAGTGATTTTAATTGCTCTATGTCCTCAGTGCTCAGGAGATAAAAGCCCCTTGAAGCACTGGGTGTGGTCAGACCCCGTGGCTCCTCATCTGCTAGACTTCTGATGCAGCTGCACCCTGATAACAATCAGTGACCCAGTTTAGCATGTCTTAGAAGGGGCTCAAGTGCTGTTAAATGTTCAGACCACCTGTTTAGCATGTCTTAGAAGGATCTCCAGTGCTCTCCGCCCAGCTATCTTACCTACTCCTTTACCCTCCCCTTCCAGGCCCATAATATCAAAGAGATTACGCGTAATAAAAGTGTTTGGAGCCCAGAGCTCGGGGCCAACGAGTTTCTCACGCGTTGGTCCCGTGGACCCATGCTGTAACTTCTCCTCTTGTGTCTCTATTTCCTTTTCTCAATCCCTCATCACCACCGGACTAAAAGCATCCACGTACAGGGTTGGGGCTGGTACCCAACACTGTACCCATATGAACCCAAACCCCAGAATCAGATGAGGAGACGAGACAAGCAGATGAACAGCAGAACGACATGGCACAGAAAGAGAGAAGAGGAGTAACATCTGAATGCCAAGAGGAGTTCTGCTAGGGCTGGTCGGAGAGGAGTACAGTAGCTGGACAGCCACTCCAGGAAAGATCATCTTCCACTCCATCCCCACTTCCAGCTCCCCATCCATCCCACCAAGAGCCACCTCCATCGCTCAATAAAACCCCTGCATTCATCCTTCAAGTCCTTGTGTAACCTGATTCTTTCGGGATCCTGGACAAGAGCTCAGGATATAGAAAGCATCACACTGGCCTTCTGCCCTTGCAGAAAGTCCACTGAGCTGGTTAACACTCAAGTAGTCCATGGATGGCAAGGCTAAAAAGGACACATTGTAACACACACCCACCTGTGTTAGGGGCTCCTGTAAGGGGTTTGAGCTGTGGCAGTGACCGAACAGATGAGTCACACCCCTGTCACATGTCCTGTGAGGGGGGTTCTCCAGTTTCATCAGGGGGCGTGTCCGGGATACAATCTAAGAAGGGTGAGTTAAAATGTGAAACTGTCTTAACTCCCACATAGAAGGGAGAAAAAAAAAATGTGAAACTGTCAGATCTGCCTCTTTTCCAAGACCCTGCCACTTCTGTCTTTCCTGCTCTGTCCCTTTATGGAGGTTAAGTTGCCACATGGGACTGGAGTAAAGCCCTGGGGCAACCAAAGGCATTTTTTACTGGAAGGTCCCAAGATTGAACTCCAGCGGCCAAGACTCCCTGACTTCCCTTGGTTTCTTTTCTTTTCTCAATTTGAAATGGCTCGTATCTCTTCCTTTATAATGTTAAGGGTTTTGCTACAGACTGCAGCAATATTAAATAGAATGAGTGTTTGGCTCAGCCATGAAAGGTGCAATTCAGAACAATGTGGTTTCCATTTATTCTTAGGGTTGCCATCCTCACCCCTGCCCACAGGACACTTCCTCTCCTTACCCCAGCCCCCTCAGGCATGTGGGCCTGTCCACAGCATACAAAAGCCACACCCAACCGCCTCAAGGAGCAGGAGAAAACCACGGCTGCCCCTGGGACCCTGCACCACCCACTGGCTGTCGCTTCCCACCCACCGCACCAACGGAACTTTTCCTTCCCTGGCCACCGAGTTCAGCCCTGTTGGAACCAGGGGAAAGATACGATGATTAAAGGAACCCATTTGCACTAAGCAAGGGGTTGTCACCCCAGGACCTCCCACTTCAGTCCCTTAAGCTGTTTATTCTGTTTTTCCTTCTCTAAATGAGAAGATCCCTATGCCCAGCACAAATTCAGCAGGGCTCATTTGAGACCTAATCTAAACAGATACAGACAGCCCCTGGAATACTTTTCTGTTTGTTTGTTTTTTGGTCTCAAACTTGATTCCAAGCTTCAGGCTGAAGCCCTAGGAAGGAAAACCAGATCTGAGGGATCCAAAGCCAGGCAACAGGCACAATGTAAATGCGCAGGAGCAATTCCTGCTAACTAAACCCTCCACCTCATGGAAGGAGGCCATGGTCCATGGCATAAATGAGGCCCAGGGAACCCAAAGGTTGCCAGCATTAGGGAGGCGGGAGGCAGGAGCCATATGTGAGTGTGAATAAATCCTCCAGGCCTTCCCTGCATGCCACACTGGCACCCATGGGTGGCACCTGTCAAGGTCACTGGGATTTGGGAATAAGACAGAAGAAAAAAGGGGGTAACTCATTTTCTCTCTCTTCATGCCCCAAATTGTCACTGAAAGAAGGGAGGAAAATGGGGGACACCTCTATTCTCTGTCTTTCAGAATGGGCAATCAGTTCTCTTCACCACGCCCAACTTATACTCCTCAAGAGTGTATCCTGAACCACCGGGACTGCTTTGACACTCAGAATCTGGAGGAAAAATGCCTCATGGTCCTCTGCAAAAAGGTTTGGCCAAATTAGGAAGGACTGGGTTGGCCTCAGGAAGGAACCACTCATTTCATTACCATCCAGCAGTTGGACCTTTTCTGTAATGTGAAAACAGATGGTCTGAGGCCCCATATAAGCAGGCTTTCTATACCTTTCAGGGCAATCCAGACCTTTGCTGACAGTGTAGCATCGATCCAGCCCTCCTGTTTGCCATCTCAGGAAAGGCTGCAAGGGGCAAGCCCAGGGAACTAAAGAATCCCAGAGGCATCCTGAGCAGAGAAGCCCACTCCCTCTGGCCCCCTGCCCCTCCAGGTCCATCCCAACCTCCCTACCCAGCTTCAGCCTCTCACTTGCCCCCTCCTAAGAATCCTCAACCTAGACAAGCTCCAGTCTCACTCTTGCCCCTTCAACAAACGCCTGGCAAATTTGGTCCCAGTAAGATCCAGGTCCCCTTCTCTCTACAGGACTAAAAGCAAGTTACTGGGGATCTTGGCAAGTTTTGAGATGACCCTGACGATATATAGAGGCTTTCCAGAATTTCACCCAAGTATTTGAACTCTCCTGGAGAGACATTATGTTTATTTTGAACCAGACCCTGACAGACACTGAGAAGCAAGCCACTCTGCAAGTGGCAGAGAGATTTGGGGATGAGCTTTGTATCACTTATAATGTCAGGGAAGGGGAGAACTTTATCCAACTGTAAGAGAAGCAGTACCAATGGATGGTCCTAACTGGGACCCCAATGACAAGATGGGAGACTGGAAGAGGAGACACTTTCAGGTGTGCATAATAGAGGGCTTACAGATTAGGGCTAAGCCTCTCAAATATATCAAGTTATCCATCATAAAACAGGAATTCGATGAAAATCCCATAGCCTTCTTGGACAGGCTAAGAGGCCTTTGTAAAGCACACCTCTCTAACTCCTGACTCAGTCAAGAGACAATTTATCTTAAAGGATAAATTTATTACTCAGGCAGCCCCTGATATCAGGAGGAAGTTGCAGAAACAGGTGCTGGGACCAGACAGTACTTTAGAGAACCTCCTGAAAGTAGCCACCTCGGTCTTTTATATTAGAGATAGGGAGGCCCAGGAGAGAGAGAAAAAAAATACAAGAAAGAGACAGAGGCTTTAGTCAGGAAGGCCACAAACCCCAGAATTTCCAGGGTATATCTGTTAATGGCTACAGGTGTGGCAAGCCACCGCATTTCAAGAAGGATTGCCCAGGCAGCATGAGGAAGCCACCTCAGCCCTGAAAGTATTTTCAAGAACCTGTCAGAAGCATAGCTGTTTCCTACTAATACCGCCTTGATTTCTGAAAACTCAAAAAAGTTCTAAATTAACATTAGACATTAAGAAAGACCACAGAATGGTTGCATCGGTGCTCTATTGAATAAGTATCACTTTTCCACCATCAAAAAGTCAAAAAACTGTTAGGTTGAACTATCGTAAATTAGGGACCATCTGTAGTTAAATAAGCTAGAGCAGCCTTACCAGCTTGGTTCACAACCCAATCTTTGTCTCATTCCCCAAGGAAGAAATGGAAAAATACTATGCTAAATGCTGTTCATAATGCCAAATAATTCAAATTACAAAGGCAGAAGTGAGGTCAGGATATACTGGAGTAGCATGATCATAGTTCTGTATTCAGGTCATAGTTATGGGGGAAAGTCTGTATACTGAGTTCCCACATGGAGAAAACATACAATTATAGCAGAATATTATTAATAACTTTATAGGCAGAATCTGGGGGTTGAGATTCAAGCCAACTAAAAGGAAATTGATCATATCCAAAGAGGAAACTCATCTGGATCCAAAATAGGGGGATGAGGTCACACAGTAATATAACCCTGGACTAACACACCTGCCCACCGCTCTCTTAGTAGCTTAATAGATTGAACAGATAATCTCAGTGGGTGTATATTACTCCTTAGAACAAAGCATGTTTCAGGAGATTTCATATGATGTATTTGTCTGTTTGTTTGAGACAGGGTCTATCTCTGTCACCCTGGCTGAAGTGCAGTGGCATGATCACGACCCACTGCAGCCTTGAACATCTGGGCTCAGGTGATCCTCCCACCTCAGCCTCCTGAGTAGCTGAGATTACAGATGCATGCTGCTGTGCCCAGCTTCTTTCTGAATTTTTTATAAAGACAAGGTCTCGCTTTGTTGCCCAGGCTGGTCTCAAACTCCTGGCCTCAAGCAATGCTCCTGTTTTCGTTTCCCAAGTTGTTGGATTTACAAGCGTGAGCCCCTGCACCCAGCTTTATATGTATATTTTATTTTGTTTTGTTTTGTGTATTTATTATTATTATTTTGAGACAGAGTCTTGCTCCCAGGCTGGAGTACAGTAGCATGATCTTGGCTCACTGTAGCCTCTGCCTACTGGGATCAAGCGATTCTTGTGCCTCAGCCTCCCAAGTAGCGAGAAGTAGAGGCATGATCCACCATGCCTGGCTAATTTTTGTATTTTTAGTAGAGATGGGGTCTCGTCATGTTGGCCAGGTTAGTCTTAAACTCCTGACCTCAGGTGATCCACCTGCCTTGGCCTCCCAAAATGCCAGGATTACAGGTGTGAGCCACCGTACCCAGCCTATTTATTTTTTAAGATGGAATTTCACTTTTGTTGCCCAGGCTGGAGTGCAATGGCACAATCTCGGCTCACTGCAACCTCTGCCTCCCAGATTCAAGTAATTCTCATGCCTCAGCCTCCAGAGTAGCTGGGATTATAGGCACCTGCCACCACGCCTGGCTAACTTTTTGTATTTTTAGTTTTACCATGTTGGCCAGGCTGGTCTCAAACTCCTGACTTCAGGTGATCTGCCTACCTTTGCCTCCCAATGTGCTGGGATTACAGGCGTGAGCCACTGTGCCTGGGCATATATTTTAAAAAGAAGTAATAAGGGTACTTTAAAATTATTTTTTTATCTCTTATTCTCTTTATCTCTAATAATACCAAAAATAAGAATTCGGACGTTACTTCTAAATTAGGGCTTTCTATGTGTGAAAACTACTTACCAGATGACTATAAGATGACTCAGAAATACACACACACACACACACACACACAGAGAGAGAGAGAGAGAGAGAGAGAGAGAGGGAGAGAGGGAGAGACATATACACAGAATTTCCATATGACTCAGGGCCTCTTGCAGACAGACCCTAGCAGAAATGTAACTGGCAAAGAAATGTGATTTGCAGAGTCCCAGAACCAACATCACAAAATAGGTCTCAAGGTGAAAGACAATAGCTTAATAACTAGCACACTTTAACTTTTCCTTATACTTTTTGCTATGCACTGAATATTTGTGCCTCCCACCCCAAAATTCATATGTTGAAGCCCCAACCCCCAACTTGATGGTATTTGAAGGTGGATCCTTTGGGAGGGGATTAGGTTTAGATGAAGTTATGAGGATGAAGCCCCCATGACAACATTTGTACCCTTAGAAGATGAAGGAATCGGCACTTACTCTATCTCTCCAGCATGTGAGGACATAGCAAGAAGGCTGCTGTCTGTGGACCACAGGGAGGGCCCTGAGCACGCTGACACCCTCATCTCACACTTCCAGCCCCCAGAACTGTGGGAAGTGATTGTCTGTTTTCTAAGCCACCCAATTCTGTCTGGAAGCATGACAGCTTTTGTGTGTGTGTGTCTTGTTTCACCCCTCTCACTAGAGCCACCACAATACTAAACAGAAGTAGCAATAAGTAACTCTGTCTTACTCCTGAGAGCAAAAGGAAAGCTTTCACCATTAAGTATGATGCTTACTGTCCATTTTTGGTAGATTAAGAAGGTTCCTGGGCTGGGCATTGTGGCTCACACCTTTAATCTCAGCACTTTAGGAGGCCGAGGGAGGCTGATCGCTTGAACCCAGGAGTTCGATCGAGCTCAGCCTGGGGAGCATACCAAGACCCTGTCTCTACTGAAAAATAACAAAGTAATCAGGCATGGTGGCACATGCCTGTAGTTCCAGCTACTCAGGAGGCCGAGGCAGGAGGATCCCTTGAGTCCAGAAGTTCAAGGCTGTAGTGAGCTATGATCACACCACTGCACTCCAGCCTGGTGACAGACCCTGTCTCCAAAAAAAAAAAAAAAGAAAAGGCATTTCCCTTCTATTCCTAGTTTTCTAAGAAATGTTAAGTTTTATCAACTAATGGATATTGAATAGCATCACATGCTATTTTTGTGCAACTATTGAAAGGATCCTATAGTTTTTCTTTTATTCTGATAATGTGTTAATTACACTGCATTCCTTGAATAAATCCCACTTGGTTATGATGTTACATTGGTTATGGACTGAATGTTTATGTACCTGCACAATTTATTATTAGGTTCAAAGTCAGCCTGGGGAACATACAAGACCCCATCTCTACTAAAAAATAAAAATAAATAAAAATTAGGCATGGTGGCACATACCTGTAGTTTGTTAATATTATCATTATTAATATATGTAGAAACTCTGATCTTCAAGGCAGTTATATTTGGAAATGGGGCCTCTCAGGAAGTAGTTAAGGTTAAATGAGGTCCTAAGGATGGATGGGGGTAATCGCATAATATTAGAGTCCTTATAAGAAGAGACACCACAGAGCTCTCTCTTGTACTCTCTCTCTTCCCGCATGCCTGCTCTCAGAGAAAAGGCCATGTGAGGATAAAGCCTCCACCTGCAAACCAGGAAGAAGGCTCTTACCAAAAGCCAAACCCTGCTGGGACCGTTCTCTTGAACTCTGCAGACTCCAGAACTGTGAGAAAATAAATTTGTTTTTTAAGCCACAGAGTCTCTCTGGTATTTTCCTATAGCAGTCTGAGCAGACTAATATAATGTATTGTCTTATTTCTATCTTGCTATGTTTGGTTTGTGAATATTTTGTTTAGGCAGGTGGATTACCTGAGGTCAGGAGTTCGAGACCAACCTGGCCAACAGGGCAAAACCCCATCTCTACTGAAAATAACAAAAATTAGCTGGGTGTGGTGGCAGGCCACTGTAATCCTAGTGACTCGGGAGGCTGAGGCAGGAGAATTGCTTGAATCCAGGAGGCGGAGGTTGCAGCGAGCCGAGATCACACCACTGCACTCCAGCCTGGACAACAAGAAGGAAATTCCAGCTCAAAAAAACAAAAAATTTATTCACTTACTTTTTGAAAGGTTTTTACTTTCATAATAGTCTTGTCATTTTCATTTCTTATTATATTCTTATTGAGTTTTGGTGTCAAGTTCATTACATTGGTCTTATATCCTCTGATAGAGATTTTTTAAATTGGCATTATTTCTTTCTTAAATGTTTCATGAAAGTATACAGTAAAGCCATCTTGACTTGAAGCTTTTTTGTGGCAATTAATTACAGGCTCAATTTGTTTAATGGCTATAAGATTATTTTAATTATTTAGTTTTCTTTTCTCTCTCTTTTTTTTTTTGAGACAGAGTCTTGCTACAGTGCAGGGGTATGAACATGGCTCATGGCAGCCTTGACCTCCCGAATTCAAGTGATCCTCCTGCTTCAGCCATCCTAATGGCTAGGACTACAGGCACATGTCACCATACCCAGCCAATTTTTGTCTTTTTTTAGAGATGGGATCTCATCATATTGCCCACGCTAGCCTTAAACTCCAAAATTGTTAGTATAAAATTGTTCATAATTGCTTAGTAACTTTTTTAATAGCTTAGAACAAATGGTTATTTGTGTCTTCTCTTCATTTTTATTTGTTTCACCAGAGGTTTATCAATTTAATTTTAGCTGTGTTGATCTTCTCAACTCTATGAGCTTTTTTATTTTGTTAATTTCTACTCTTAACTTCATTTTTTTTCCTACTCTGACATTTTGGGGTTTATTTTATCATATTTTTCCTTAACCTCCTGAAATGAATGAGTAGATTAATTTTCTGTTTCTTAATATACACATTAAGCTTATAAACTAACTTCTAACTACTCTTTAGCTGCATCACACAACCTTTTAATAGGCTGTATTTTTATTATCATTCAGTTCAAAATGTTACCAAATTTCCACTGTGATTTCTTCTTTGATCTATGAGTTATTTGGTAATATATTTCTAAATTTTCAAACATATGAATATTTTCTATTCTCTTGTATAATAAATTGCTACATTAGGTTAACTTTGGTCAGAAATGTACTATATATCATTTCAATCCTTTGAAATGTGTTTAGGTTCTACTGTACAACAAATAGTGAACTTTTATAAATGATCTTTTTATCTTTTTTTTTTAATTACTTGAAGGAAATTGAGATCTTCTTATCTTTGAAAAAAATGTCGCTATGGTGGCTCACGCCTTTAATCCCAGAACTTTGGGAGGTAAAGGTGGGCAGATCTCCCGGGGTCAGGAGTTCAAGACCAACCTGACCAACATGCAGGTTGGTCTAAAATTACAAAACTAGCCGGGTATGGTGGCACATGCCTGTAATTCCAGCTATTTGGGAGGCTGAGGCAGGAGAATCACTTGAACTCTGGAGGCGGAGGTTGCTGTGAGCCAAGATTTCGCCACTGCACTCCAGCCTAGGCAACAAGAGCGAAACTCCATCTAAAAAAAAAAAAAGACAAATAATCCAATTTGCCTGGGCGTGGTGGCTCACGCCTGTAATCCCAGCACTTTGAGAGGCCAAGGCGAGTGGATCACGAGGTCAGGAGATGGAGATTATCTGGCCATGGTGAAACCCCGTCTTAAAAAGAAAAAAAAACAGAAAAAGAAAAAAATGTGAGAGCCAGGTGTGATGGCTCAGGCCTGTAATCCCAGCACTTTGGGAGGCAGAGGAAGGTGGATCATTTGAGGTCAGAAGTTCAAGATCAGCCTGGTCAACATGGTGAAACCCCATCTCTACTAAAAATACAAAAATTAGCTGGGCGTGGTGGCTGGCCCCTGTAATCATAGCTACTTGGGAGGCTGAGGCAGAAGAATTGCTTGAATCTGGGAGACAGAGACTGCAGTGAGCCCACATCATGCCACTGCACTCCAGCCTGGGTGACAGAGTGAGACTTAATATCAAAAAAAAAAAAAAAAAAAAAGAGGAAGAAAGAAAAAGAAAAAAATGTGAATTCCAAAGCAATTAAAGCAAGTAATAAAAGGAAGTTTGTTAATTATATTTTTTGAATCTAGGAACTGATTTTCTTTTCTTTTTTTAAAATCAATTAATGAGAAGAATATTAAGATCTTCCATTAGGATTAAGGATTTTATTTATTTATTCATTTGATACGGAGTATCACTCTTGTTGCCCAGGCTGGAGGGCAGTGGCGAGACCTTGGCTCACTACAACCTCCACCTAACAAGGTTCAAGCGATTCTCCTGCCTCAGCCTCCCAAGTAGCTGGGATTACAGGCACCTGCCACCACCCCTGGCTAATGTTTATATTTTTAGTAGAAAGGGAGTTTCACCATGTTGGCCAGCTAGTCTCGAACTCCTGAACTCAGGTAATCCACCTGAATGTACCTCCAAAAGTGCTGGGATTACAGGCATGAGCCACCATGCCCAACCATAATTAAGGATTTACCTATTTCTTCTTTTTTTTTTTTTTTTTTTTTAAAAAAAAAGATGGGGTTTCACCACAATGGCCAGGCTGCTCTTGAACTCCTGACCTCAGGTGATCCACCCACCTCGGCCTCCCAAAGTGCTAGGATTAAAGGTGTGAGCCACCACGCCTGGCCTTATCTATTTATTCTTATGGTTCTGTCTATATCTGCTTTATATTTTGTTAAGGCATGGTACTAGTAGAAATTCAGAATTTTTTTATACCTTCCTATAAATTGAACCTTTTTTATCATTATAAAGTGCTCCTCTTTATAATGGTAGTTACTTTTGCTTAACAGCTAGAACAGCTTCTTTTGGTCAGTCATTTTGTAATATATATTTTTCCATATTTTTGTTTTCAATCCTTCTGTATTATTATGTTTCAGCTATGTCTTTTTTGTTTGTTTGTTTGTTTGTTTCTGTGCCTCTCCCAAAATCAGCTGTCTTTTGAATGCAAAATATATTTGGGTATTTTTTTTAATTGGGTCTGAAAATTTCTGTCTTTAAATAGAACATTTTAGTCCATGTATCAGTCTAGGTCCAGTCAAGAGCCAGAGACCACAATGGTAATTTGAAGAGGAAATATAATAAAAAGTATTAAATAAAATGGGTGACATAGCCGACCCTGTCTCAAAATAATAATAATATTAAATATTATTTAATGGTACCAAATAAAATTAGGGTAATAGGGATTGATTAGTAAGAAGCAAAGAGAATTCTAATAAATATAGTGGTTAAAAGAACAGCCACGGCACCCTGCTGTAATCCCAGCACTTTGGAAGGCCGAGGCGGGCAGATCACTAGAAGTCAGGAGTTCAAGCCCAGCCTGGCCAACACGGGCCACCGCACTCCAGCCTGGGAAACAAAGCGAGAATCTGTCAAAAAAAAAAAAAAAAATGGAACAGCTACTACTCTAGACTCCGAAGTAGAACGTCCAAGAAAAAGTATAGCTCACACCCCTGCCACCCTAGGGCAAACAGATCATGGCCATGGGTCACCATATGGCAAAGAAGTCTCTCTGATTCCAGATAACTGGAACTTTCAAGAAATCGACCCTCTGGAACTTACCGGAATTCCTCACACCAGAGTGCCCAGGAAAGGGAAAGCTGTTCACCAGAGGCATCTGACATGAGGCATTCTGCATCAGAGGAACAGGAGGAAGAGGAAGCAGCCCGCCACGGTGCACTGCAGGAACCTGGTGCCGGAGAAGGGGCCAGTACTTTACTCTGGGATGGTCATGTGCGCGGGAGAAGCAGGACGCTAGTAAGGGGTACATGCTGCAAGAGCCTCAGGATGTAGTGCAGCTGTATAACAGGAAGTAAAACCCTTTTCTTTCTGCAAGGTCTCTCGAGCGCCCTCTACTGATAGTTTCTGTGCAATCTGGCAAGAGAAAACTTAAAAGGCCCAGAACCATTTTCACAGAGCAGAAAACAGAGTGAGTTTGGACCTGAGAGGCCATAGATAGATAACACACAATTCACTCATACTTTAACGTTATTACTAACATATTTGATTTTAAATCTATGTGCTATTTGTCCTACTTGTTTTATGTTCCTTTCTGTCCACTTTTTTGTCTTTTTTTTTCTGAGACCGAGTGTCACTCTGTCGCCCAGGCTGGACTGCAATGGGCGCCATCTCGGCTCACTGCAACCTCTGCCCCTCAGGTTCAAGCGATTCTCCTGCATGTCATCCTCCTGAGTAGCTGGGATTACAGGCGTGTGCCACAACGCCCAACTAATTTTTTTGTGTTTTTAGTAGACACGAGGTTTCACCGTGTTAGCCAGGATGGCCTCTATCTTCTGACCTCGTGATCTGCCCACCTCGGCCTCCCAAAGTGTTGGGACTACAGGCTTGAGCCACTGTGCCCAGACGCGTTTTTTAAAAAACTTATTTTAGGCTGGGCTCCCTGGCTCACGCCTGTAATCCCAGCACTTTGAGAGGTGGAGGCAGGCAGATTGCCTGAGCTCACGAATTCAGGACCAGCCTGGGCAACATGACCAAACCTCATCTCTACAAAAAATACAAAAATTAGCAGGTTGTGGTGGTGCACAACTGCAGTTAACAGTAACTCGGCAGGCTGAGGTGGGAAGATCGCTTAAGCCTGGGAGGTGGAGGTGGTAGTGAGCAGAGATCAGCCACAGCTCTCCAGCCTGGGCGACAGAGCCGGACTGTCTCAAAATAGTAACAATAAATAAATATAAAATAAAAATTATTTTTGTAATTTTATTTCCTTTCCTCTGTTAGTCTGGAAAATATGCATTATTTTTCTTCTGTTTTAGATGTTATCCTCTAGATTACAGAATATATTATTTTACTTAAAAAATTTCAACAGCCTTATTGATTTTGTTTGTTTTGAGACAGGGTCTTGCTCTGTTGCCCAGGTAGGAGTGCACTGGTACAATCCTGGTTCACTGCAGCCGGGAACTCCCAGGCTCAAGCTGTCCTCCCAAGTGGCTGGGACTGCAGGCCTGCGCTAGCACGCCTGGCTAATTATTTAAAATTTTCGGCAGAGAGGAGGTCTCCCTGTGTTGCCCAGGCTTCTCTCTAACTCCTGAAGTCAAGGTGTGACATGGTAAAAGCCCCATAAAACTGCATGCCTCAACCATACCTTGGCTTTCTGTTTAAACTGCTCTCTGTAACCCCTAATGTGATAGGCAAGCAGTCCAAACCCAGGCCATCTTGGCCCCTGTGACTTGTAATTTCCACCCTACCCAGACAATGTGTAAACAAATGCTAATCTTGACTTTTGTGAACCACTTAAGTAACAATCAGAA